>CM042406.1:33672153-33689653 GCA_023634145.1 Thymallus thymallus | reverse complement strand
CAACCTATCACTTTAAAAGCACTATTTTCATTGGTCTCAGAGTCTCTTCATTTTAACTTTATGTTACTTAATTTGGCTTCAATTATTGATGAAAGTGATATCTATTGAGTCTTCACATAGGAATGAGGTGTCACATGATCAACGGATTTGTCCATTCATATACACAGTCACATCTTCCGCTAGCTGTGAGATGAGCGTAGTGTCTTAACACAGATGATAGTTTTAGACGAGTAGAGAAGAGATGCCGTCAGAAATGTGTGTGTATTAGATAAGGCCAGTCGAGATGAGATGCCTTCAGCTTTAATCACAGACGTTGACTGCATGACCGCTGAAAGTCTGCTTATGTGATCACATCTTACTGTGGTAAATGATGCCTCGTGTGTGTGACAGATGTTCACCTGGCTAGTAGAGATTGCGTTGGAAGAGAAGGTACTCTCTGTGCCAAGGAGCTGACATATGACCAGACACAGTGGTGGTTCTAGCTTGTATGTTGCCCTGGACGAACCCCCTCCTCAGCGGCCCCCTGACCAACGAACTCCCCCAAATTGATTAAATTGCGGAGTCATCCGAGAACTTCTGTAGGTTGCATGTTTCAGAGTTATATCAGAAGTCAGAGGTGTAGAGGGTGAACAGGAAGGGGGACAGGACTGTTCCCTGGGGGGCCCCTGTGTTGCTCACTGCCCGTTCTGACACACAGCTCTGTAGTCACACAAATTGTGGCCTACCGGTCAGGTAATCTGTGACCCAGGAGATCAAGGGTGCTTCCACTTTCATCCTCTTCATCTTCTCACCCAGTAGCAGGGGCTGAATGGTGTTGAAGGCACTGGAGAAGTCAAAAAACATTACCCTCACAGTGCAACCTGCGTTGTCCAGGTGAGAGTAGGCCCTCTGCAGAAGGTAGATGATTGCATCATCCACCCTGATGTTGCGCTGATATGCGAACTGCAGGGGTCCAGTGATGTACACACCAGGGGTCGGAGGTGAGCAAGGACTAATCATTCCAGGGTCTTCATGATGTGGGATGTTAGCGCTACAGGTCTGAAGTCATTCAGGACAGTGGGGTGCTCCTTCTTGGGCACTGGGATGAGGCAGGATGTTTTCCACAGCACAGGGACCCTTTCTAGGCTCAGGCTAAGGTTGAAGGGTCTCTGGAGTATTCCACACAGTTTGTCAGCACAGACCCTAAGCACCCTTGGGCTGATGCCATCAGGGCCCACCGCTTTCCAGGTGGGGAGGTGGGGGGAAGGGGGGTGTTGAGGATCAGTCCAGAGGGAGCAGAGGTGGAGGTGGTGTCGCTGATTGTATCAACAGAGGTGTTGTTTTCAGATTGGAGGTGGGACAGCCGTGAGGGTGTGTGGCGTGGGGAGCTGGAGGTGAGGTGGACAGGGCCAGTATCAGCTTATTGGCTCTGTCCTGGGTCCCCTCCGTCTGCCCACTGTTTGACTTTTTGAAGCCAGTGATATTTCTCATACCCTTCCACACCTCTCGCACTTGGCTCTGCCTCAGCTTGTCCTCCATCTTCTCCTTATACCCTCTCTTCCCCTCAGCAATCCGCAACTTCAGCTCCCTCTGGACGCATCTCAATTTGTCCTTGTCCCCCTCCTTGAAGGCCCTCTTCTTCTCATTCAGCAGGGCCTTCAGGTCGCTGGTGACCCAGGGTTTATTATTTGGAAAACTACGTACCTTCCTGGTGGGTACAGTGTTGTCTTCACAAAAATGTATATAGTCCGTTATGCAGTCAGTCAGTCCATCAATGTCCTCCCCATTAGCCTCACAGAGCACATCCCAGTCTGTTGTTTCAAAGCAGTCCTGTAGGGCCTCCTTCGCCTCCGGGGACCATCTCCTAATGGTCCTAGTGGTCGCAGGCTGCTGTTGGACCATAGGCCTGTAGAGTGGGGTGAGGTGGACAAGGTTGTGATCCGATCTACCTAGGGGAGGCAGTGCAGTGGAGTTGTATGCATCCTTCACATTAGCATATAACAAGTCCAGAGTTTTATTATTCCTGGTTGGGCACTTCACAAACTGTTTGAATGTGGGCAGCGTTGAAGAGAGAGATGCATGGTTAAAATCCCCCGAAATGGGAAAGAAAGCACTGGGATGCGCTGTCTGTAACCTCGCAATAACAGAGTGGATGACGTCACATGCTGTGTTTGCGTCAGTGGAGGGCGGGATGTAAACAATAACAGCAATGGCCGCTGTGAATTCCCTCGGCAAATAGTAGGGTCTCAAGCTAACGGCTAACAGCTCAATGTCCGGGCTACAAAACGGTAGGGTAGAGGAGGGAGGGGAGAGGAGGTAGGGGAGAGGAGGGAGGGGAGAGGAGGTAGGATAGAGGAGGGAGGGGTGAGGAGGTAGGGGAGAAGAGGTAGGGTAGAGGAGGGAGGGGAGAGGAGGGAGGGGAGAGGAGGTAGGGGAGAGGGCGGAGGGGAGAGGAGGTAGGGGAGAGGAGGTAGGGTAGAGGAGGGAGGGGAGAGGAGGTAGGGGAGAGGAGGTAGGGGAGAGGAGGTAGAATAGAGGAAAGAGGGGAGAGGAGGTAGGGGAGAGGAGGTAGGGGAGAGGAGGTAGGGGAGAGGAGAAGGATAGAGGAGGAAGGGGAGAGGAGGTAGGGTAGAGGAGGTAGGGGAGAGGAGAAGGATAGAGGAGGGAGGGGAGAGGAGGTAGGGGAGAGGAGGTAGGGGAGAGGAGGTAGGGGAGAGGAGAAGGATAGAGGAGGAAGGGGAGAAGAGGTAGGGTAGAGGAGGGAGGGGAGAGGAGGGAGGGGAGAGGAGGTAGGGGAGAGGGGGGAGGGGAGAGGAGGTAGGGTAGAGGAGGGAGGGGAGAGGAGGTAGGGGAGAGGAGGTAGGGGAGAGGAGGTAGGGGAGAGGAGGTAGGGGAGAGGAGGTAGGGTAGAGGAGGTAGGAGAGAGGAGGTAGGGTAGAGGAGGTAGGAGAGAGGAGGTAGGGTAGAGGAGGTAGGGTAGAGGAGGTAGGAGAGAGGAGGTAGGGTAGAGGAGGTAGGGTAGAGGAGGTAGGGTAGAGGAGGTAGGAGAGAGGAGGTAGGGTAGAGGAGGTAGGAGAGAGGAGGTAGGGGAGAGGAGGTAGTGTAGAGGAGGTAGGGGAGAGGAGATAGGGTAGAGGGGGTTGGGTAGAGGAGGTAGTGTAGAGGAGGTAGTGTAGAGGAGGTAGTGGAGAGGAGGTAGGGTAGAGGGGGTTGGGTAGAGGAGGTAGTGTAGAGGAGGTAGGAGAGAGGAGATAGGGTAGAGGGGGTTGGGTAGAGGAGGTAGTGTAGAGGAGGTAGGGGAGAGGGGGTAGGAGAGAGGAGGTAGGGGAGAGGGGGTAGGGGAGAGGGAGTAGGGGAGAGGGGGTAGGATAGAGGAGGTAGGGTAGAGGGGGTAGGGGAGAGGGGGTAGGGGGGAGGGAGTAGGGGAGAGGGGGTAGGGTAGAGGGGGTAGGGTAGAGGAGGTAGGGTAGAGGAGGTAGGGGAGAGGGAGTAGGGGAGAGGGGGTAGGGAAGAGGGAGTAGGGGAGAGGAGGTAGGGTAGAGGGGGTAGGGGAGAGGAGGTAGGGTAGAGGGGGTAGGGGAGAGGGGGTAGGGGAGAGGAGGTAGGGTAGAGGAGGTAGGGTAGAGGGGGTAGGGGAGAGGGGGTAGGGGAGAGGGGGTAGGGGAGAGGGGGTAGGGGAGAGGAGGTAGGGTAGAGGGGGTAGGGGAGAGGGAGTAGGGGAGAGGAGGTAGTGTAGAGGAGGTAGGGGAGAGGGGGTAGGGGAGAGGGGGTAGGGGAGAGGGGGTAGGGGAGAGGGAGTAGGGGAGAGGGGGTAGGGGAGAGGGGGTAGGGGAGAGGAGGTAGGGTAGAGGAGGTAGGGTAGAGGAGGAGAGACTAAATGTTTTTGAAAACTGTTCATGCCTGACAACGATAGAGAGAAGGAAGCGAGAAAGAGAGAATTAAAAAAATAATAATCCTACAGGACAAGCACAGTCAAATTCAACCATTTTGCTCAAGATTGATTTCAAAATTGGAGGTCTGTCCATGTCCTAAGGGTGTCAGGAAATGCCTTAACTGTCCACAAGGGGCAACAGTGAGCGCTGGATCTGATTTTGTTTCTTTTAGTTTAATGCTAGGAGTTTAACTAGCATTAGCGCAATGTCTGGAAGCCTATGGGTATCTACTAGCATCTATGGATATCTGCTTGCATGCTAGCAGATACCCATAGACTTCCAGTCATTGCCAATGCAGAGACATAAAAAATGGTATCCTGAAGTATCCCTTTAACCCTTAACCATTCAGAATGAATTCCTTAAAGGTAATTATTTAACACTATCCAAAAAACTACTTAAACAAAATGTGACGTTTGGATAATGTGGAAAAACGTCAGAATCTGAAGCCAAATTGGTAAAAACTGTGAGATCTTGTTGGTAAAATTACAGGGCGTCAATAAATATCAGGACGAAGGGACCTAGAGAAATAGAGACAGACAGAGAAAAATAATAAAGAGATTTATATTCAGCGTAATAGCCCTCAAATAAACGTCTCATTTCATTCATGATAATGAATATCTCACACAAATAAATGAGATTATTTGTATTTCACCTCAACCCTAAAACTCTACCTTGAGAAACTAAACGTCTGCATTCTTTAGCTGTTGTTCACAACTAAAGCTGTGCCCTTGAGAATGTTTGAGCTTGGCAGGAAGCTGAGGGGCGGTATCCTAATGCAGAGAGACACTAATGGGTCAAGGTCTGTTTTTGTGTTTTAAGCACAAAAAAAAACGTCATTAAAAACATCGGCTGACATCTTGGAAACCACAACGCTAGAGACACAGACAGCCTGAGGGTGCTTACAGAAGACTGTACACAGCAGTCCTTAGTGTGTGTGTGTGTGTGTGTGTGTGTGTCTGCATGTGTCTGCGTGTGTGTGTGTGTGTGTGTGTGTGTGTGTGTGTGTGTGTGTGTGTGTGTGTGTGCGTGCGTGTGCGTGTGCGTGCGTGTGTGTGTGTGTGTGTGTGTGTGTGTGTGTGTGTCTATCCATTGCCATCTTCATTTACCTCATAATTATAAACACAAAACACACAAACAAGCATCAAATTGTCTGCATTTAGAAATTAATAAAGACATGCAACTCAACCATTCAAACCCATCACAAATCCCACTGTGGACTAATCTGTGAAGCCACTTTGAAATCCGACATCCGTCCAGGTACCCTTTGAAAGACGTCCACTAGGGGCAACGGTGAGCGATATTACCATCAATTAGGCTTGGGTTTTGCTAGGGCGTTTTTTTTTACCCTATCCTAAACCTTAACCCTTCACTTAACCATTCAGAATGAATGTCTAAACTTAACCAGCCGCAAGGTTCCACCTTAAGGGTCCAGCAAGAGGAGCAACTCGGGGGGCCAAAACCCCTTGAAATGTGACGTTTGGAGCCCCGCGTGTAAGAGAATCAGTGTGAAAGAGGAGAGAGGAGAGAGAGAGAGGAGAGAGGAGGGAGAGAAAGAGGAGGGAGAGAAAGAGGAGGGAGAGAGAGGAGAGAGAGGAGAGAGAGGAGAGAGAGGAGAGAGAGGAGAGGGGAGGAGAGGGGGGAGAGAGGGGAGAGAGGAGAGTGGAGAGAGAGAGAGACAGAGAAAGAGAGTGGGAGTGGTGTAAAATGAGGGAGGGAAAGAGAGAGAGTGAAGTGTGTTTCTAGTGAAATATTTACACAGAAGTCCTCTGGATGACAGAGATAACGTATCGATATTTGACTTCAGATCCACACAGACACGCACGTACACACAATCATGTGCTCTCACAAACACCATCCTCTTGTGTAGGGGGTCAAAGGGACGATTAGCACGCTACTGTAATTACCGGCCACGCCCATCTTATCAATACGGTCATCAAAAGGTCATCTGATGGAGAGAAATAGGGAGAGATGGAGAGAGAAAGGGAGGGAGCACACACACGCACACACCCACCAACCCACCAACCAAACAAACCACCAACCCACCAACCCACCAAACCACCACCAATCCACCCACCAACCCACCAAATCACCAACCAACCAAACCACCAACCCACCAACCCAACAAACCACCAACCAACCAAACCACCAACCCACCAACCCAACAAACCACCAACCAACCAAACCACCAACCCACCAACCCAACAAACCACCAACCAACCAACCCATCAACCCACCAAACCACCACCAATCCACCCACCAACCCACCCACCCACCCTCCCTGAACCCAACCCACCCACCCAACCACCAAACCACCAACCACCCACTCACACACCAACCCACCAACCAACCAACCAACCCACCAAACCAACCACCCACCATCTCACCCACCCACCCACACCCACCTACACAACCACCAACCCACCCACCCACACCCACCTACACAACCACCAACCCACCCACCAACCCACCCACCCACACCAACCCACCAACCCACTTGGAGAAAAGTGCAAAAACATCTAATTCTTCAGTGAGACTGTGAGAGATTGTTGAGAGCATCCAGGATCCTGAATCACTTTGTCAAGGACAACTAATGGAGCTAGAAACACACACACACACACACACACACACACACACACACACACACACACACACACACACACACACACACACACACACACACACACACACACACACACACACACACACACACACACACACACACACACACACACACACACACACTCTTGGGCAGGCCCTCTCTTGGCAGAGTTAAGGGCTAATCTTGTGCTGGTCTGGATGATTAGCATATAGGCTAAGCACTTGGTACTACATTCCATGAGCTAACACTGACACAGAGAGATATGGCTTGTGTGAGTGTGTGTGTCTGTGTGAGCGTGTGTGTGCGCATGAGCGAGTGTGTGTTTGTGGGATCAAATTCCACCGGCCAATCCAGAAACAGAAAGGATCATTGACCATTGATTATGGAAAGTTTAATGAACACAAAATGATAATTGTAACACTATGAGAAAAGAGAAAGTGCCAACTGTTGTTTTTGACATCGTTCTATCCCACTTCCGACCAACCAGGTGCTAGGAGAGGAAAACAATTATAATGGGGTACTTTCATCTTCATCTTCATCTTCATCTATTAGATGTCCTCTTGTTGATCACTTCATTAGCATATTGGAAAATAGTGCCTTTATGAAAGTCTACACTGTAAAAAAATAAAACGTTTGTTAGCGGCTGCCTTTAAATTTGAAGTCAAGTTCAATCCGGATTTCGTGTTAAGTTAACTTGGAATAGGAGATGGGCAAAGTGAAAAATTGTAGAAGAATGGGTCTGTTGTTTGCTGTTCCCACAAGTGATAGAAATGTGTTTCCCCCAACATTAACATTTGTTTGATCCAACACGTTAAATCTGAGACCAAAATGGAATGCAGAAACCGATTTTTCCTGATTTTATTTCTACGTGTTGCGTTTGTGAAAGTAATCTTGATAAAACCGATTGTTTGAGAAAGTAACAGATAGATGTAAGACTGCATCTAAACCAAACAATACCAAACAAACTCATTCAACCACATTTTAGTTTCAGTGTTAAATTCCATCTTTCTGATAAAATACAATATAGACAGAACTATTTTGATTGGGAGATATGTTCCTTGGGATTTCGAAGAAGATCAATTTAATGAATTTAATTGAGTTTTTCTTAAAGAAGAGCGTTGCCACGGTAGTAATAAAAACATCACAGTTTCTTTTCTTATTCTCACCAAGGTCACATGAGCTTTTCAATTTGTTTTAATAGTTTTCTTTTGGTTTATTAATTTGAACCAATAACTATTATGTTTTTTTAAATAACTTAAAGGATGTGTGGAATGTGGCTTTGGCATTTCATACTGAATGGAGAGACAGATTGGCGTGTGTGCGTTTTTTTGTGTTGTGTCGTGAGTGTGTCTTCCATGAGAGCACCAGATAGTCGTTCACACCCTTTAAACACACAGTTGCTGTTTTTGTGAAATGGCCATCTTTTCAATTTGCATATGAGGTCATTAATTCTCTTAGAGACATGTTTTTAATGAGTAAATGGCAAGACACAATACCATCAGATAATACATAGGCAGAGAGGAGGAGGGACGTCCGTATTCACTGAGACAAAGACGTGTGTGTGTGTGTTCAGAGACAGGACGCGAGGTAAATACATTCTGTAATTATAGATCTGTGCTTCTTAATTATCGACCAGTGAGCAGAGCGGAGGAGAGGAGAGTGAGAGAGAGATCGGAGAAGAGAGAGAGAAAGAGAGAGAGGGACAGAGAGAGAAACCAGTATTGTAACGACTTCTGCCCAAAACACAGACAGCCATTTAAAACATAATGTAACAGCTATGGGAAGAATCTGAATTAAACACATTAGTAATTATATAGTATACCACACACACACACTACACACACTACACACACTACACACACACACACACACACACACACACACACACACACACACACACACACACACACACACACACACACACACACACACACACACACACACACACACACACACACACACACACACACACACACACACACACACACACACACACACACACACACACACACAGTAAAGCACCCACACAGACAAAGACAGTAACAGAGTGTTAGTGTTAACTCCTCTATAGAGGGCTTAAAGGTTCAAGCGAAACCAAACCATCCACTTACAGTCACTCTGTCTGTTTGTTCTTGTTTTCTCAGGGTGGATAAGGCAGAGCAGGGAGGATTGACCTCTGTACAGTAAATAAAGAGGTCTGAAGAGGAGAGGAGAGGAGAGGAGAGGAGAGGAGAGGAGAGGAGAGGAGAGGAGAGGAGAGGAGAGGAGAGGAGAGGAGAGGAGAGGAGAGGAGGTAGGGGAGGAGGTAGGGGAGAGGGGGAGAGACGAAATGCTTTGGAAAGCTGTTC
This sequence comes from Thymallus thymallus, assembly GCA_023634145.1. Classification (NCBI taxonomy): domain Eukaryota; kingdom Metazoa; phylum Chordata; class Actinopteri; order Salmoniformes; family Salmonidae; genus Thymallus; species Thymallus thymallus. Next base: position 33,680,795 of record CM042406.1, on the reverse strand, counting down.
ATCTCTTTCTCCTTCCTAATTTCTGCCTATAACTGGGGAGGAGCAGAATAGAACGGCTTTGTGTCCGTCTCAGAATGGAGAATAACAATGGTCCAAAGTGTCTTTCCCGCGAGTGAGGCAAGAGATGTGTTGGTGGAATTTCGGGAGAATTTTCCTAAAATGTAGGTCAATCTTTAGCGATCTGGCTGCAATACTGAGTGATTACTTCATCTACATCTGTGATTACTCATACAGTAACTACAGAGTATGATTCATATAATATGAGCAACGGATGCTAGCTACAGTGATCCCTAACCTCTGGTTACATAGAAACAGAGCATGAAAAACATTCTGTTGTGAAATAAGAGAGGTTAGGATAATACTATCACACCATAACATCCAAAGGACTTCAGCTTCTAACCAAATCTGAGATGGAGACAGATATATACATACAGTATATACACACTGAGTGTATAATAAAACATTAGGATCACCTTCCTAATATTGAGTTGCACCCTTTTTCCCCTCAGAACAGCCTCAGTTCGTCGGGGCATGGACTCTACAAGGTGTTGAAAGCGTTCCACAGGGATGCTGGCCCATGTTGACTACAATCCTTCCCACATTTGTGTCTAGTTGGCTGGTGGTGGATCTCTACTCTGAATAGCTCGTTCCATCTCATCCCACAGATGCTCAACTGGATTGAGATCTGGTGACTGGGCAGGCTACTGCAGTACGCTGACTTCACTGTCATGTTCGTGGAACCATTCCTGGAAAAGTCTAGCCTTGTAGCATGCCAGGCTGAAAAGCATCTATTTGCAGATGAATACACCTCTGCCATGAAGGGATGCACCTGATTGGCAATGATGTTCAGATCTCCTGTAGGATATAAAAAACGTGGCTCCACTTTTATCAAGGGGCCCAATGTGTGCCATGAAAACACGCCCCGCAACATCACACCACCACCAGCCTGCAAAGTTGACACGCGGCATGATGGATGCATGTACTCGTGGTTTTTTCTATATACACTAGTTCTCCCATCAGCGTGAAAAGGCAGGAACAGAGATTCATCAGACCAACCATGTGTCCAGTGTTGTTGTCCTTACACCACTGAAACCACAGCTTCTTGTTTTTTGCTGAAAGAAGTGGAACTCTGTAAGGTCGTCGGCTACAATACCCTTTTTGTGTCAAGGTAAGACGAGTTGTGCGTTCTTTTATGGAACTGTTGCTCTGTTGACTAACTGTAGCCCGTCTGTTGCTCTGTTGACTAACTGTAGCCCGTCTGTTGCTCTGTTGACTAACTGTAGCCCGTCTGTTGCTCTGTTGACTAACTGTAGCCCGTCTGTTGCTCTGTTGACTAACTATAGCCCGTCTGTTACTCTGTTGACTAACTGTAGCCCGTCTGTTGCTCTGTTGACTAACTATAGCCCGTCTGTTGCTCTGTTGACTAACTGTAGCCCGTCTGTTGCTCTACACAATTAGTGTCAGCCTCCTTTGTCCTCCTTCATCAATTACCTGTTTTTGACCACTGGCTTGCCGTTGGCTGCCTGTCCTTTGTGTAGTGGATCATTCATTGCCCGCTTGGAGCCAGGCTTCTTACCCATTCTTGGTACCCACAGGAAACTGAAAAAGCCCAGCAGCATTGCAGTTCTTGACAAAAACTGGTGCGCCTGGCACCTAATACCATACCCTGTTCAAAGGCACTTAAATATTTTTGTCTTGCCCATTCATACTATGAATGGCACACATACACAATCCATGTCTCAATTGTCTCAATGCTTAAAAATCCTTCATCTGCACTGATTGAAGTGGATTTAACAAGTGACATCAATAAGGGATCATAGCTTTCACCTGGATTCACCTGGTCAGTCTTTCATGAAAAGAGAAGAAAGGGATTGAACCTTCGGATCCACAATCGTTGGAATTACACCAATCTACAACACCCTAACAAAACCCAAGCCTACTTGATGTTAACAGTGCTCACTGTTGCCCCTAGTGGCCAGTTTTGAAGGCATTTCCCGACATCCTCAGGACATAGGCAAACGTTCAATTTCAAAGAGAGAGAGAGAGAGAGAGAGAGAGAGAGAGAGAGAGAGAGAAATAGAGAAATAGAGAGAAAGAGAGGGAGAGAGGGAGAGAGAGAGAGGGAGGGAGAGAGAAAATGAAAGAGAGAGAAATAGAGAGAAAGAGAGGGAGAGAGAGAGAGGGAGAAGAGGAAAAAGCAAATAGAGATCTCTTCAGGGTGAAAGAGGGAGGAGTTGTGGAGTCCAGAGGACAGATGTATTCTAATGTGTTTTGGCCTTGTCTCTCTCTCTCTTTCACGCAAGCACGGATGCACACACACACACACACACACACACACACACACACACACACACACACACACACACACACACACACACACACACACACACACACACACACACACACACGCACACAGACTCAGCAGAGCTCAATTATTCCATTTAGTTCCAGTCTCATTAGCTCGTCTGTAGTGTGGTGGAACGGCTGTTGGAGGTAAAAGCATCAGCCATCCGCCAACATGACCACTCAGCCCTCCATCCTCCATTGTTTCAGCATTCATTGTGCTGAAAGTGTGTGTGTGCGTCTGTATGTTTAATGATGGTGGTAGGAGGGGTCTCTCTCTCTCTCTCTCTCTCTCTCTCTCTGCCCCACTCTCTCTCTCCTTCTCTCCACTCTCCAGTAATCTGTGTGTTTCTGGAAGCTAACTTTGATTCAACAGCTTCTTACTGTGTAGGCCGTCATTGTAAATAAGAATTTGTTCTTAACTGAAATAAAGGTTAAATAATACAAAATTACTGGGCAAGACAGCTAATGTGTCAACTGATCACATACACACACACACACACACACACACACACACACACACACACACACACACACACACACACACACACACACACACACACACACACACACACACACACACACACACACACACACACACACACACACACACACACACACACACACACACACACAGCTAATTGGCCCAGTCTGCCCTTGGTTCATCCCTTCATTACCCATCTGCCTCAGTGGCCAGCGGGAGGATGGAAGGTTGTGTCTGTGTGTGTGTGTGTGTGTGATAATGTGGTCCCCAAGGACCCTCCAGCCCAATAAGAGTGGAGGCTGCTGTGGGATGCAGGTGTCTCAAATAATTTTAGATATGTACTGATGAGGGTGTGTGTGTGTGGGGGAAAACACACAGACATGTCTGTCCCATTTAACAGTCAGATGATGAAGCGATAGCAGACCTGATATCTATTGTCTCAGATCCTATCAATGTCCTTCAGCTGTCTGCGATGCTATCTCCTCTCCTCTCCTTCCTCTCCTCTCCTCCCTCGCTCCATATGGATTCTCTGAAGAACGACAGAGTCAAACATGAAGGAGGGAGAGGAGAGAAATGAGGTAGAGGGAGGAGGAGTTGGGCAAGGTGTGTTCTGTTTTCTATATACTCTTCATCCCCAGGCTTGTACGACTTGTGAGTCCACTGTTTTTAAAATGCTGTTAAAAGGACTGGACAAATAACATTACACTCGGCATGTGAGGGAAACACACACAAACAAACGAAGGGGTTTTCAAACCTCTCCTCAGGCCTCCCTCAGCCCTTCCATGTGTTTGATCTATTCCAGAGCTAGCACACCTGATTCAACTTGTCAACTAATCATCAAGCCCTTGAATAGGTGAATCAGGTGAGATAGTTCAGGGCTACAACAATATTGTGAAACGTCTGGGGGTCCCCGAGGAGAGGTCGTAAAACCAACTAAGTAAGCTTCAACAACTACCAGAGAATACAATTCTCACAGTGGGGAACCGCCAGGGCCCTCTACGCTCTCAGAGAGGGCCTAAGGATAGATACAAATATAATTATAGATATTATAATTTGTAATTTTGTTTTCATTGATTTAATCTTTTTTTTGTCTTAATTGTAATGATCTTCCTATTGAATTTCTTCAGTTTGTGTTGGAAAAAGAAGGGTTAATATCCAAGATAAAAAAAATCCAATCAGAATTTCTCTATGGTAATCTCTTGGTAGAAATAGTCTAGCTGGGCTCAACGCTCATTGGCTAGGCCCTCGGCCTTTGAATAGAAGGCACCAGCCAACGTCATTGACATTGACTTCAATTAGAGCAGCGTTACAATCACTGGCTAGCTTTTTGCAGTGAGTGTATGTAACCATGGCGATGGCAACTGCAGAGAGAATAATCGAGGACGATGTGGAGGCTAAATTATTAGCATCGCTCTTTTCAAGACTAACTTTTAATGAAAAGTTCAATCTTGTACAGACCGGGAGACCAACTTATGTTCCAGGAACACCACTGGACAGGCCCGACTGTCAGCCCTGGCTTTGATCTCAATCGATAATTAACTTCTTTCGGATTTAAAATCAAAAGACAAGCTATATGAACCTGCCATTGGCCATTTCATAAAGAAGCACTTGGTTTTTATATGATAATCATAATGGTGAGTGGACTTTTAGTTTTTATCTACAGCTTGCTTTTCGTTGCTTTCTCGTTCATATCATTTAGAATAAAATGGGTGAAATATTATTTCAACTTGTGTGGTAAAAACAAAGGTAATGATGTTGCATTTGTACTGGCTACACGACATTTTGTGTTGTGGTGCCTTTTTTGTGTTGTTGCTGGAGATTTAACATTGAATACAGCTCAACTTGTTTCTCTCTGACAGCATATACTGTTGTTTTAATTTATTCTGCCACTATTTGAGTGACTGTTTGTTTTTGGCAAATGTATTTTCTTCAAAAAGTGGTTCCTGCTATCGATATTTGCAACCGTTGTGTACGTGTGCTCAGTGCCGGCCCTAGCTACATTTCCTGTAATTCTCTCCATTTTGCCATGAGGCATAGATAAAATGTTGTGGTTTTAAAGCAACTTGTGGGGGTTGGGGACCCGCTAACGACTGGGGGCCCTAAGCGACCCCTTACATCGCTTATACCCAGGGCCGGCCCTGCATGTGCTGCTTCTGTGAGCCACACAGCCGAGGCGTGGCTTAGGACCGTTTGACTCTGTCATCAAATAATTGCTTCTCCTACATAGGTCTGCAAAAGAAAGGTCTCAATTCATGCTCTGTATACACAGGCATCAGAGTACTCTGTCTATATGTATGACGTCAGATCTTTTTCCGCAACTGAGTGCTTAGCTTCAATAGTCACGGTTCGCCACTGAATTCTCACCATTTTAAAAGACAATGTTTGAAAAATATTCAATCTCATTATCAAAACCAATCAACTGAGACGGCAGTTTGTAATGTTTCAATATTTCACTAGGTGGCTGGTCTGTCTGTCTGTGATTGTACTAGGTGGCTGGTCTGTCTGTCTGTGATTGTACTAGGTGACTGGTCTGTCTGTCTGTGATTGTACTAGGTGACTGGTCTGTCTGTCTGTGATTGTACTAGGTGGCTGGTCTGTCTGTCTGTGATTGTACTAGGTGACTGGTCTGTCTGTCTGTGATTGTACTAGGTGACTGGTCTGTCTGTCTGTGATTGTACTAGGTGGCTGGTCTGTCTGTCTGTGATTGTACTAGGTGGCTGGTCTGTCTGTCTGTGATTGTAATAGGTGACTGGTCTGTCTGTCTGTGATTGTACTAGGTGACTGGTCTGTCTGTCTGTGATTGTACTAGGTGGCTGGTCTGTCTGTCTGTGATTGTACTAGGTGACTGGTCTGTCTGTCTGTGATTGTACTAGGTGGCTGGTCTGTCTGTCTGTGATTGTACTGGCTGTTCTCTTCTCCTCCACAAAGGAACACGCAACAAGGTTTCACAGTTTGACCAATTTGAGTTTCGATGTCCATGTTTCTCCAAAAGTCAAATGTCGAGGTGTTTAGGGCTCCTGTTGAGACTGCTGAGACTGCTGAGACTGCTGAGACTGCTGAGACTGCTGAGACTGCTGAGACTGCTGCGGTCGCCACGGCGTCGAGGCTGGTTAAGCTAAGGGTTAAGGTTTGGTTCAGTGTTAAAACAAAATAAAAGGAGAGTTAATGTATGACTGGGATTGAAGGACAGTCAGAGCAGCAGCAGCTTCACCACCACCGTCCACAACACCCTGGCAAAACCCAAACCTACTTCATGGTAGTTGCACCAAGTGGCAGGTTTTTGAAGGCATCTCCCGCCGTCCTGGGTACCTGGATGGACGTCGGATTTCGAAGTGAATCTTGAGTGACCTGGTTGGAGACACACACACACACACACACACACACACACACACACACACACACACACACACACACACACACACACACACACACACACACACACACACACACACACAGCTGCGTTTTATGAAACCTTAACCTAACCCTAACCCCTAAAACCCTAAACTTAACCCTAAACCTAAACCTAACCCTGACCTTAAACCTAACCCTGACCTTAAACCTAACCCTTAAGCTTTACAACAGCATTTGAACAAATTGAGGACCTGAACAAAGTCCTGACTTTTCAAAACAGTTGTTTTCCTACCTTTTCAGGACACTAAGGTGAAATGTGAGGACATTGGGGTCTGATAATGTAGGAAACAAGTGCACACACACACTCCAGCTACTCCAGGAGGTAATCAGGCTCTTGTGGGAGAGACAAGTGCTTCAGACGAACACCGGCCCCTGAGTAGCTACTAGAACCTTCTCTGTGTCTGTGTGTGAGGTCACGTCTTCCCCCTGACCCCCTCTCAACCCTAATCACCCTCCATTACCCAGCATGCCGCTGAAGCACCTCCTCAGGGATGAAGATGAAGAGGTGAAAGAGGGGAAGGAGTGGAAGAAGAGATGAACTAGAGGAAGAGGGGAAGAGGAGGGGTGTGGAGTGGGTGAAGGAAGGAAGGAGGGATGGAGGAGAGTCAGAGTGCCCCTGATAAGGAGGAGAGGAGGGTAGGAATGAAATGAGTGGGGTAAAGAGAGGAGGAGGAATGGCAGAGAGAGATTACTCCTAAGAAGGTGAGGTCAGTTATGGTTAATAGGGTTGTTATGGAGATTGTTGCCAACCCTCTCCTCTCATACTTCCTCCCCTCCATCTTCACAGATTATGATATTTTATATTTGCTCAGTTTTTCCCTCCTCTAATATCTGATATGGATTTAGTCATAGAGTTCGATAGAGGACTCGTCTTTGTATCTGTGCCATTATGGTGTCTCATTTTGAAGTAGTGAATTTTCATCTTCTTTTGTGTTTGAAAAAAGCGTAAAGCTAATATTGGTTATTTACTGCAGTGATGGAGTCCTGAACAAACTCTTGTGTGTCATTAATTTAGAGTGGCCACTCTAAAGATACAGCCAGTTACAAACCATAGGCAACCATGTTTAAAGAAGAAGACAACGCTTTGATGATTGGCTGATCGCTCGCAGCTCAATGGAATCCCCACGCAGTTGACTACTTTAAAATGGTGGAAGTCCTCAATGGCAGTGTCCATGCTAAAACGGGTTATATCCATCTAGAGTTTTCTATCTATCTCTATGGGATGTTGGTTTTTAGCAGTTTTAGCGGTAGCTCTCCAGGAACAGAGTTAGAGTTAAAACCTACAGGATGGTAGCTCTCCAGGAACAGGGTTGGAGTTAAAACCTACAGGATGGTAGCTCTCCAGGAACAGGGTTGGAGTTAAAACCTACAGGATGGTAGCTCTCCAGGAACAGAGTTGGAGTTAAAACCTACAGGATGGTAGCTCTCCAGGAACAGGGTTGGAGTTAAAACCTACATGATGGTAGCTCTCCAGGAACAGGGTTGGAGTTAAAACCTACAGGATGGTAGCTCTCCAGGAACAGGGTTGGAGTTAAAACCTACAGGATGGTAGCTCTCCAGGAACAGGGTTGGAGTTAAAACCTACAGGATGGTAGCTCTCCAGGAACAGGGTTGGAGTTAAAACCTACAGGATGGTAGCTCTCCAGGAACAGAGTTGGAGTTAAAACCTACAGGATGGTAGCTCTCCAGGAACAGGGTTGGAGTTAAAACCTACAGGATGGTAGCTCTCCAGGAACAGGGTTGGAGTTAAAACCTACAGGATGGTAGCTCTCCAGGAACAGGGTTGGAGTTAAAATCAAAAAAAAAAAAAAAAAAGATAAAACCTACAGGATGGTAGCTCTCCAGGAACAGAGTTGGAGTTAAAACCTACAGGATCGGTAGCTCTCCAGGAACAGGGTTGGAGTTAAAACCTACAGGATGGTAGCTCTCCAGGAACAGGGTTGGAGTTAAAACCTACAGGATGGTAGCTCTCCAGGAACAGGGTTGGAGTTAAAACCTACAGGATGGTAGCTCTCCAGGAACAGGGTTGGAGTTAAAACCTACAGGATGGTAGCTCTCCAGGAACAGGGTTGGAGTTAAAACCTACAGGATGGTAGCTCTCCAGGAACAGGGTTGGAGTTAAAACCTACAGGATGGTAGCTCTCCAGGAACAGAGTTGGAGTTAAAACCTACAGTACGTTTTTCTTCAGGAACAGGGTTGGAGAGCCCTGCTCTCTTTGATACCCGTAAAGATATTTGATCCTCTTGGTGTAAAAGCTAAAAGGTTGGACTGACTGACAGTAGCAAGGTTCAAGTCCAGGCTGGGCTAACCCTCCAATCCACCACAGTATCTTCAACACGGTGCAACAAGTACAATTCAGCTATTCCTTTTTTTTCACAAGGCTCTGTTATTCAGTATGTTTCC
>CM042406.1:33669768-33671913 GCA_023634145.1 Thymallus thymallus | reverse complement strand
GTCATTGCTGTCAGTTGTTTGTTGATTAGTGTGTGTTTATTTATTTAATTATATTATTCAACCTTTACTTGATAAGATGGGTTATACGTCCCCCCCAGGGGCCAGAACTGTGATTGCCTGATATCTAAAACTTTCAAGACATCAATCTACCTCTCTGCCAAATGTGGTGCTTTTATCACAAAATGAGTGATAGTTACGGAAATGTCATTTCAGCTCTGTGTAAACCGAAAGGACAGTGACATAACAGTCCATGTTATTCATTAAGTTATTCATGTTCAAACCATTGGAACAACCAATCCTCTGCCTTCTCTCAAAAACCTTTCCCTCTCTAGACCTGTAGACCAGCCCTGTAGACCAGATAGAAAGGTCATATCTCTCTGTAGACCAGCCTGTAGACCAGATAGAAAGGTAATATCTCTCTGTAGACCAGCCTGTAGACCAGATAGAAAGGTCATATCTCTCTGTAGACCAGCCTGTAGACCAGATAGAAAGGTCATATCTCTCTGTAGACCAGCCTGTAGACCAGATAGAAAGGTCATATCTCTCTGTAGACCAGCCTGTAGACCAGACAGAAAGGTTGTATCTCTCTGTAGACAAGCCTGTAGACTAGATAAAAGGTCATATCTCACTGTAGACCATATAGAAAGATGATATATCTCTGTAGACCAGCCCTGCAGACCAGCTAGAAAGGTAATATCTCACTGTTTTCGTCATGCTTCGTGGACATTGTGAAATGTTGTCTCTACTGTCTACTGTCTATTCTGAACAAATAGCCAACTGTCCAAAGTCCTGCCTCCATAAAACCCCGGAGAGACTTAAAGGTCCTACAAAACAAACAACTGCACTCAGAGCAGGCATGGCAAACTCAGAGCAGGCATGGCAAACTCAGAGCAGGCATGGCAAACTCAGAGCAGGCATGGCAAACTCAGAGCAGGCATGGCAAACTCAGAGCAGGCATGGCAAACTCAGAGCAGGCATGGCAAACTCAGAGCAGGCATAGTAAACTCAGAGCAGGCATAGTGAACTCAGAGCAGGCATGGCAAACTCAGAGCAGGCATGGCAAACTCAGAGCAGGCATAGTAAACTCAGGGCTCCTACTTCCCAGGGCTCCAACTTCCCAGGGCTCCTACTTCCCAGGACTGTGTGTGAGTGGTATTTAAGGATACACTTTCTCCTGAGGTATGTCAGCAGTGTCATTTCTGGATCTGCATGCTTCTCTATTATCTGGGGAGATAATGTATGTATTATGTATATAATCCTATATATGTACACACATATGAAATACATATTTCCACACATAATCATACATTCTCTGAACAGGCAATATGTTCTTATGGAGATAAATTCTAATCAAGTTACTGAGAACTAAGAACTAACATGATAAAAAATATTCCATAGTGTTTCATTTCAAATGCATAATTATGTAAGCATAGTCTCCAGAAAGTTTTAGCCTACCAGAATTAATTGACAACCGACCGTTATAGGCGGCTTATTGACCAACTATTGATCAAGTGCACTTGAAAGAAAGTTGTGAATCTTACCTTTTTTCCATTGACAAAAAAAACAAGTTCATCTACGCTCATGTTGGGATCTCTCAGATTATCCCTGTTAGTTTGCTTCACGTAGGTCAGGTCCGACATGTTTAGGCTACTGGTTTGCATGCGCTACTGTTGTCAGTGAAGACTGCTAGGTTACAGTGAGACAATGAATATGTTCAGTCAGTCACCCTGTGACGCGCTCTCTCTCTCTCTCTCTCTCTCTCTCTCTCTCTCTCTCTCTCTCTCTCTCTCTCTCTCTCTCTCTCTCACAGTTTAACTCCCATCATAAAAGGATCAAATGTTCCACTTTGGACTGAATATGAGAATGTCACAGAGTAAAATCATGTGTCACTCGGGGTGTGAGGCGGTAGATGACATAAGACGAACACATGATAGCATGTTATGGATTAGCGATTAGCCTTGCGACCATGCATGGTGAGTAGTGTTGGCTGTCTGTCACTGACCTCCCAGTCTCCCAGCCTGCCAGCCTGTCTGTCTGTCTGTCTGTCTGTCTGTCTGTCTGTCTGTCTGTCTGTCTGTCTGTCTGTCTGTCTGTCTGTCTGTCTGTCTGTCTGTCTGTCTGTCTGTCTGTCTGTCTGTCTGTCTG
>CM042406.1:33657268-33664768 GCA_023634145.1 Thymallus thymallus | reverse complement strand
ATAGGTGGGAGTGTGGGACTGTGATTGGGTGGAAGGGTTGCGGGTAGATGTGTGGGAGGGGTTAAAAAACCATTTCCATGCAATTCAAAGTACATCATTCCACTGTCCGACCAAAATTCCAGACCACTGGGAAACTACCTAGGACAGGTCGTCCCACCAAAGTCAGCCCAAGAGCTGACCGAAAGATGCTCATAGAAGTCTCTAAGAACCCCAGGGTAACATCAAGGGATCTACAGGCCTCTCTTGCCACAATCAATGTTGAATTGCATGAGTACACTGTCATAAAGAGACTGCACAAACTTGGTCTACATGGGAGGTCAGGAAGGAAGAAGCCTCTACTCTCAAAAAATACTATCAAGACACAACTGACTTTTGCCAGACAACACCTGGGTGAAGTCAGTTGTGTCTTGATATCCTTTAATGAGAGCAGAGGCAGTACTTCGAATTGCTTGGAAATGGATTTGTATCCCCTCCCAGACATCAATAATCTTTCTTCTGAGGGCCTCAGGTAGGTATTTTGATCTTTGAATGATGTGTTACCAGACACCCATATGGCTACGACCAAACCAGACCCATTTTCTTATCTTTAAGTTTCTCTCTAATGTTTTCTAATCATTTGCACTTGTTTTGGTACCTAATTCAAATTTTAGCCATTTTATGTGATGGTAAAGGTAGGGGTGTACTAACTTTATGTGATGGTAAAGGTAGGGGTGTACTAACTTTATGTGATGGTAAAGGTAGGGGTGTACTAACTGTATGTGATGGTAAAGGTAGGGGTGTACTAACTTTATGTGATGGTAAAGGTAGGGGTGTACTAACTTTATGTGATGGTAAAGGTAGGGGTGTACTAACTTTATGTGATGGTAAATGTAGGGGTGTACTAACTTTATGTGATGGTAAAGGTAGGGGTGTACTAACTTTATGTGATGGTAAAGGTAGGGGTGTACTAACTTTATGTGATGGTAAAGGTAGGGCTGTACTAACTTTATGTGATGGTAAAGGTAGGGGTGTACTAACTTTATGTGATGGTAAAGGTAGGGGTGTACTAACTTTATGTGATGGTAAATGTAGGGGTGTACTAACGTTATGTGATGGTAAAGGTAGGGGTGTACTAACTTTATGTGATGGTAAAGGTAGGGGTGTACTAACTGTATGTGATGGTAAAGGTAGGGGTGTACTAACTTTATGTGATGGTAAAGGTAGGGGTGTACTAACTTTATGTGATGGTAAAGGTAGGGGTGTACTAACTTTATGTGATGGTAAAGGTAGGGCTGTACTAACTTTATGTGATGGTAAAGGTAGGGCTGTACTAACTTTATGTGATGGTAAAGGTAGGGGTGTACTAACTGTATGTGATGGTAAAGGTAGGGGTGTACTAACTTTATGTGATGGTAAAGGTAGGGGTGTACTAACTTTTTCCCCATAAGGAAAAGGCATTTTTGTTTATTTTAATTGCATAACATTTTCAACGTTTTTTTGTGTGTGTGTGTGTGATTTGTTAAATTGAGTAACCTTTATCTGTCAATAGTATTGAAGAGAAGATTACATATCCATCTGTCCGAATATGTTTAAAAAAAAAGAGAGAACTTTCCAGGGGGTGTACTTACTTTTTCACATGACTGTACATGGCAATTAACTTTTTGAGGATCTGGGACCCATGCCAAATCTTTTCAATCTCCTGAGCGGGAAAAGGGGTTGTCGTGCCCTCTTCATGACTGTCTTGGTGTGTTTGAACCATGATAGTTCGTTGGTGGACACCAAGGAACAAGAAACTCTTGACCCACTCCACTACAGCCCCGTCGATGTTAATGGGGGCCTGTTCAGCCCTCCTGTAGTCCACGATCAGCTCCTTTGTCTTGCTCACATTGAGGGAGAGGTTGTTATGCTGGCACCACACTGCCAGGTCTCTGACCTCCTCCCTATAGGCTGTCTCATCGTTGTCGGTGATCAGGCCTACAACTGTTGTGTCGTCAGCAAACTTAATGGTGGTGTTGGAGTCGTATTTGGCCACTCAGTTGTGGGTAAACAGGGAGTACAGGAGGGGACTAAGCACGCACCCCTGAGGGGCCCCAGTTTTGAGGATCAGCGTGGCAGATGTGTTGTTGCCTACCCTTACCACCTGGGGGTGGCCCGTCAGGAAGTCCAAGCATCTCAAGGTCCTGGAGTGGCCTAGCCAGTCTCCAGACCTGAACCCAATAGAAAATCTTTGGAGGGAGCTGAAAATCCTGCTGCAGTGTGTGCAAACCTGGTATAGAACTACAGGAAACGTATGATCTCTGTAATTGCACCAAATATTAATTGTACCAAATATTAAGTTCTGCTTTTCTGATGTATCAAATACTTATGTCATGCAATAAAATGCAAATTAATTACTTAAAAATCATACAATGTGATTTTCTGGATTTTTGTTTTTCGTCTCTCACAGTTGAAGTGTACCTATGATAAAAATGACAGACCTCTACATGCTTTGTAAGTAGGAAAACCTGCAAAATCGGCAGTGTATCAAATACTTGTTCTCCCCACTGTGTATATATATATATATATATATATACACACATTATATATATATATATACTGTAGTTCATATACATATATATATACATACATATCTATATACACACATATATATATATATATACATACATATACATATATATATACATACATATCTATATACATATATATATATATATACATACACATATACATATATATATACATCCACTGTAGTTCACAATTTACCATAATGAGATACAAGTTTGAATTATATTTATTATAATATATGTTTGTAAACTTACCATTAAAAAGTACCAAGATGATTGAGTGTCCATATAGCTGAAAAGTACCAAGATGATTGAGTGTCCATATAGCTGAAAAGTACCAAGATGATTGAGTGTCCATATAGCTGTACCATGATATTTGCACTTCTACTGAATAAACCTCCAATTGTTTTCCACTATTCCACCTGCTAAAACTTCCCCCTATCCCAAGTTGGGTTGTCGTCCCAGTGACTGGCAGACCACCCCTGTCCACCTGGATCCAAGGGCCTTTAAGAGATAGGGACCCATCCTTTAAAAAGAGCACACAGCATTTTCAACGCCCTCACCTCCATTGTATTGTATACTATTAAAAAATATATCTTAATTTATTTCCACAATTACAAATTATCTGCCTATTAATGTAGGCACTTCATACGTAGGATTGTTACCTGTAACACTTCCCCATAGCAACAGATGTGATGTACATACACTACCCACCCTTCCCCATAGCAACAGATGTGATATACATACACTACCCACCCTTCCCCATAGCAACAGATGTGATGTACATACACTACCCACCCTTCCCCATAGCAACAGATGTGATGTACATACACTACCCACCCTTCCCCATAGCAACAGATGTGATGTACATACACTACCCACCCTTCCCCCACTTCCCCATAGCAACAGATGTGATGTACATACACTACCCACCCTTCCCCATAGCAACAGATGTGATATACATACACTACCCACCCTTCCCCATAGCAACAGATGTGATATACATACACTACCCACCCTTCCCCATAGCAACAGATGTGATGTACATACACTACCCACCCTTCCCCATAGCAACAGATGTGATGTACATACACTACCCACCCTTCCCCATAGCAACAGATATGATGTACATACACTACCCACCCTTCCCCCACTTCCCCATAGCAACAGATGTGATATACATACACTACCCACCCTTCCCCCACAAACAACCACAAGCTCAGATGTTTAACAGTTGTTCCATCCCGGAGCCCAACTCAAGAGAAGATGATGTGTGAAAGCATATACAGTTGTAGCTGTTTGAGAAGGCACGCAAAATTGAGCAATGGGGAGATTTGATTAACCAATGTCATCTCCAAGCTGATGGCGCTCAGACACACCCCCTTCCCCTGAAACACACACATGCTGGTTCCCCGTTGTGACCATTTTCCGAAGCATCTCTGATCAGTCAGACCTTTTATTCTGTGCCGCTAGGGCCACATTAATCCATTCTGTTTGGTATCCTGAAAAAGTCCGATTACAAGCATAACCATAACATGATGCAGCCACCACTATACTTGGAAATATGGAGAGGGATGTATTGGATTTGCCCCAAACATAACAGTTTGTATTCAGGACAAAAAGTAAATTGCTTTGCCACATCATTTTGTAATGCTACTTTAGTGCCTTGTTGCCAACAGGATGCATGTTTTGGAATATTTTTTATTCTGTACAGGTGTCCTTCTTTTCACTCTGTCATTTATGTTAGTATTGGAACTACAATGTTGTTGATCCATCCTCAGTTTTCTCCTATCACAGCCATTAAAGTCACCATTGGATCCCAATACTGGAGTAGATGACCATCCTCAACATCTGTTTTACCTCAGCCACTCTGGTTCCGTTCTGGACCACCATGTTGAGGTGATTTGGTCCAGGTGTAGGAGTTCAGACGGGTTCCGTTCAGGACCACCATGTTGAGGTGATTTGGTCCAGGTGTAGGGGTTCAGATGGGTTCCGTTCTGGACCACCATGTTGAGGGGATGTGGTCCAGTTGTAGGGGTTCAGATGGGTTCAGACGGGTTCTGTTCAGGACCACCATGTTGAGGTGATTTGGTCCAGGTGTAGGGGTTCAGATGGGTTCCGTTCTGGACCACCATGTTGAGGGGATGTGGTCCAGTTGTAGGGGTTCAGACGGTCTAAGGATGTGCACAGACTGCAGGTGGACACACATATCTGTATGTGTGTAGATGAGAAGAGAGTGTATGGACACAGTTAACACAGTGACATAAAGGACGGATGAGGATGAGGAGGAGGAAATGACAAGGGAGAGAAAGAGGAGAGGAGAGAGAGAGAGAGAGAGAGAGAGAGAGAGAGAGAGAGAGAGAGAGAGAGAGAGAGAGAGAGAGAGAGAGCTACATGGGATGGAGATACCCAGGGGTAGCAAGGGGGTGTGTGGAGGAGAGGAGGAAAGGCTAGAGAGAGAGAGATGAGGGATAGAGAGATGAGGGATAGAGAGAGAGATGAGGGATAGAGAGAGATGAGGGATAGAGAGAGAGATGAGGGATAGAGAGAGAGAGATGAGGGAGAGAGAGAGATGAGGGAGAGAGAGAGATGAGGGATAGAGAGAGAGATGAGGGATAGAGATGTGTTCATAACAGAGGATTTAGAAACACTCAGTCACTCAGTCAATCCGTCACTCAACGCATAAAGAAACAGTCACTCAGTTCGCATTGTGGTTGAAAATTCCTAATTGTTTGCATAGTCAACTTACACACAGCTCTGACACACACACGTACCCCACCAGACATGCCACCAGGGGTTTTTCACACTTACCCCACCAGACATGCCACCAGGGGTCTTTCACACTTACCCCACCAGACATGCCACCAGGGGTTTTTCACACTTACCCCACCAGACATGCCACCAGGGGTTTTTCACACTTACCCCACCAGACATGCCACCAGGGGTTTTTCACACTTACCCCACCAGACATGCCAACAGGGGTTTTTCACACTTACCCCACCAGACATGCCACCAGGGGTTTTTCACACTTACCCCACCAGACATGCCACCAGGGGTTTTTCACACTTACCCCACCAGACATGCCACCAGGGGTCTTTCACACTTACCCCACCAGACATGCCACCAGGGGTCTTTCACACTTACCCCACCAGACATGCCACCAGGGGTCTTTCACACTTACCCCACCAGACATGCCACCAGGGGGTTTTTCACACTTACCCCACCAGACATGCCACCAGGGGTTTTTCACACTTACCCCACCAGACATGCCACCAGGGGTTTTTCACACTTACCCCACCAGACATGCCACCAGGGGGTTTTTCACACTTACCCCACCAGACATGCCACCAGGGGTCTTTCACACTTACCCCACCAGACATGCCACCAGGGGTCTTTCACACTTACCCCACCAGACATGCCACCAGGGGTCTTTCACACTTACCCCACCAGACATGCCACCAGGGGTCTTTCACACTTACCCCACCAGACATGCCACCAGGGGTCTTTCACACTTACCCCACCAGACATGCCACCAGGGGGTTTTTCACACTTACCCCACCAGACATGCCACCAGGGGGTTTTTCACACTTACCCCACCAGACATGCCACCAGGGGGTTTTTCACACTTACCCCACCAGACATGCCACCAGGGGGTTTTTCACACTTACCCCACCAGACATGCCACCAGGGGGTTTTTCACACTTACCCCACCAGACATGCCACCAGGGGTTTTTCACACTTACCCCACCAGACATGCCACCAGGGGGTTTTTCACACTTACCCCACCAGACATGCCACCAGGGGTTTTTCACACTTACCCCACCAGACATGCCACGAGGGGTTTTTCACACTTACCCCACCAGACATGCCACCAGGGGTCTTTCACACTTACCCCACCAGACATGCCACCAGGGGTTTTTCACACTTACCCCACCAGACATGCCACCAGGGGGTTTTTCACACTTACCCCACCAGACATGCCACCAGGGGTCTTTCACACTTACCCCACCAGACATGCCACCAGGGGTTTTTCACACTTACCCCACCAGACATGCCACCAGGGGTCTTTCACACTTACCCCACCAGACATGCCACCAGGGGTTTTTCACACTTACCCCACCAGACATGCCACCAGGGGTCTTTCAGTCCCCAAATCCAAGAAAAGCGTACAGTATTCTATAGAGCCATGATTGCATGGAAGCCTTCCATCTCAGATTGATCAAGTGAACAGCAAACCTGGTTTCAAAAAACAGGTAAAGCAACACCTCACTCCCTTATTTGACCCAGATATTTGGTGTGAATGTACTGATATGGGGCTGTGTGACATTTTAAATGAATGTAGTTTTGTCCTTGAGCTGTTCTTGTCTATTAAAGTTTTGTATTATGTCATGTTTCATGTTTCGTGTTGAACCCCAGGAAGAGTATCTGCTGCTTTCACAATAAAATACCATACCAATACCAGAGGAGGGTGATGAGGGGGACATGTCTTGATGTATTTTACGTGGGGTGGTTGTGGCAATTCTGGCTAAGCTCCTATTGGCTATTGCCAGAGCTACACAGAGTGGGTATGCGGAACTACAACACTCACACCAGATCTACTCTGTCGACGGACTGGCTTCCGTCTGGCCACTCTACCATAAAGGCCTGATAGGTGGAGTGCTGCAGAGATGGTTGTCCTTCTGGAAGGTTCTCCCATTTCTACAGAGGAACTCTGGAGCTCTATCAAGAGTAACCATTGGGTTCTTGGTCACCTCCCTTACAAAGGCCCTTCTCCCCCGATTGCTCAGTTTGGCCGAGAGGTGAGCTCTAGGAAGAGTTTTAGTGGTTCCAAACTTCTTCCATTTGGAGGCCAGGGTGTTCATGGGGATCTTCAACGCTGCAGAATTGTTTGATACCCTTCCCCAGAGCTGTGCCTGGACACAATCTTGTCTCTGAGCTCTACGGACAATTCCTTCGA
>CM042406.1:33619768-33654768 GCA_023634145.1 Thymallus thymallus | reverse complement strand
GTGTGTATGTTTGTGGGGTGGGCTGCAGGCTGTCATGTGATGAGTGCGACCTTTGACCCCAAATTGACAGTCAACCCAGCCAGTCATACAGCCAACCCAGCCAGTCCTTCAGTCAACCCAGCCAGTCATACAGCCAACCCAGCCAGTCATACAGCCAACCCAGCGAGTCCTTCAGTCAACCCAGCCAGTCATACAGTCAACCCAGCCAGTCATAAAGCCAACCCAGCCAGTCATACAGCCAACCCAGCGAGTCCTTCAGTCAACCCAGCCAGTCATACAGTCAACCCAGCCAGTCATAAAGCCAACCCAGCGAGTCATACAGCCAACCCAGCCAGTCCTTCAGTCAACCCAGCCAGTCATACAGCCAACCCAGCCAGTCATACAGCCAACCCAGCCAGTCCTTCAGTCAACCCAGCCAGTCATACAGTTGGAGACAAGGCATTACCCCCCAAGCACAGCTTCACTCATAAAGCATCAACACTAACACATTATAACCCCGTTATTCGAACACACACACACACACACTCTCACAGATTTAATCAAGTTAATACACTGTATCGAAGCTAATACCACTAGCTGCCACATGGTATCAAAGCTAAGCTCTGTTGTCACTGTTCACTCACTGTGCTCTGCTGTTTTCTGGTTCTAAACATGCTTCACAAGAACAATTCAGCCCAATAAATATCCTCTTATCAAATAGAAAACATAAATATTCACACACATACAATATATGATGAAAAGGAGAAAATGATCAATCCTAGGTCAATACATACTACATAGACGTTCCACAGGTCTGGAAGTACCACTACATGTCTTATAGTCATACATATGTTCACTCTTCTGGTGTTGATATAAAAATAGAAATAGTATGGATTTCATATACATGCCACATATGACTCCGTGATTAAAGAGATTCTCCGGTACTTTTGTATACTTTTTTGTATACTAGCCAGTTGTTCTGAAAGTAGCACTCACGAGCCAAATGTGTTACCCCGAAAATTGCGTACCACGTCACATATGTGCAAATATGTGCACCACGTCATTGCTCTCTCTCGCTCTGCTGTGTCCACTGAACCGTTGGGCCTGCCCTGCAACCTTATTGGAAAACGCTGGACTGGGCTCTTTCTAGATGTCACTCAAATGCGAGGGGCTGAAGTTTACTGCCTAGAACTTGAATTGCTTGGGGCTGGGGCTGGCCCACGTGGGGAGACATATAGGGAAAATGGCACAGCATAGCTTCCAGAGAACAGTCGCTTTCAAACTAGGGATTTTGTGTCTAATTGAGGTAAGACAGTAATTATGCAAGTATGAACTAAACATTGACACATCCAGACCAAAGCAGATTTGAAAAATACTTTCTTAGTTGCCAAATTACCGGAGCATGTCTTTAAATACAGTTCTCGCTACTTGGACTAAATCAGATTCTATCTTCAGATTTGTGTCTTAGTTGTCAATCACTTGAAAAACAAACACCAATGCCTTAAAAAAAACAAATAGAATGCTTTCATTCAGTCTTGTGTGTCTATACAAAATACCCAGAGGGATGTATCACAAAACACATTCACTAAGTTAACCTGCTCACTTTTACAAGCTCTCAATCTTCTTATTTTTAAAGTTAAACTTTGATATAGGTTGTTGAGTAAATTACACCATGCCATTTTCAAGTCCATCTATCAAAAAAAATAGAGCAGGGTAAGTAATTGATTATGCTTTGTAACGTACCCTGTTGCAGGTTCTCATAACCATAGAAATATAATCTATAGAAAAGGCTTCCCCATTCAAGTCAATAGGGTTAGAGGCTCTAAGACCCTTCTATAGATTATATTTCTCTGACCATAACTTCTTCTATTCATCTTTTTCTTCTTCATGTAAACACCAAATAAGCTTGGTACTGCTGATGTCACAGCTCTATCCACAAGTCAGGTGCTCTGTAAGCTACGAAGTCACCAGTGCACATTTCAGTACTTGTTTGAAGGCGGTATAATGATATTCATTGGAATAACATGTTATCATAATCTAAAACAATATACGAATATGAAAATATATAGTAAACTTTTGAGTGGATGAGTAATGTGATAGTTGTATCTTCCAGTGTGACTGATGATCCAGACGGTCTATAACTACTTGGTTTGGTGCAGTATAGAAATCGTATGGATATACCACATCTCTCTCCGTGTTTAAAGACGGTGCTCGCTAGTGGACAGTAGTGAGAACTGGGGTTATGTAGTGGACAGTAGTGAGAACTGGGGTTATGTAGTGGACAGTAGTAAGAACTGGGGTTATGTAGTGGACAGTAGTGAGAACTGGGGTTATGTAGTGGACAGTAGTGAGAACTGGGGTTATGTAGTGGACAGTAGTGAGAACTGGGGTTATGTAGTGGACAGTAGTGAGAACTGTGGTTATGTAGTGGACAGTAGTGAGAACTGGGGTTATGTAGTGGACAGTAGTGAGAACTGGGGTTATGTAGTGGACAGTAATGAGAACTGGGGTTATGTAGTGGACAGTCGGGGGCAGAGTAGCGGCTGTAGTGTAGTATGGACAATAAGTTGGTGTATAGGGATGTATGACACTGGCTTAAGTATTGATGTAAGTGTGTACTAGTTTATGTCTAGGTGATCAGCTTGTCCAGAGAGTGAGAGGGTCAGAGTCCCCCAGTAAGATCCTTAGATTAGGACATTAACCATGCTGCATTGCTTAGATCACATGCATCAGCCCAGACACATTACCCATCTTCTGACAACCTACCATTCATGTTTACACACCTATAGATCTTGTCCAGGGCGTTACGTGCGGCTTGCTGATGCTGAGCCTTCCTTAAAACTGGAGAGGTCAACAAGCCACTTGAACGCTCTGGACCAGAGCAAACACATCCGACACAGCTAATGACACACCCAGTCTTCCAGTGTGTGAAAGACTACAGTGTAAAGTATCGACAGAGTTCCATACAGAGAGACTGAGTTGCTGTGACACATCATCAGTAGTGGCTTTTATAAAACTCTGTTGTAGCAAAATGTCATGGCAACTGGTGGTGGGGGGGGGGGGGGGTAGAGAGGGTGATGATGTTCTGACGGTGGGGTGGTATTAGAGGAGGCATCATGGCGATGGGGTTAGGGGGCAGGTTGAGCAGATGACTGGAGTCCCTAGCTGGCGTCTACTTGATGTTCTTAAGCAGGGAGGTGCGAGCGTTCACCACGGCCTTGAAAGCGTCCTCGCTGCCCGGGGCAACGCACTTATCCGGATGGAGCAGCACTGCCAGCTTCCTGTATGCCTTGTTAACCTCCTCCCTGGAAAGACAAACAGGAACCAAAGTTAGACCAAGAGGAGCCAAAGTTAGGCCACTGTTGAAGTGGCTTTGTGTGTGTCAGAGTTGATTGTCAGGTGGATGGACTCTAATGAGATTTCCCACGGTCTCCTAATCCCCTCGCTTAATCCAAGCCCCCAATATATCAGCGAAGATAGTGATTAATTTAGTGAGAGGTCAGTTTGAGAGAGATACACCTTCACTTGTCAAATATTTTCAGCTCTATAACAAAGAACAAAAACATATATGATCAACTTCAAATCTTAGAATCAGCTATTAAATATTACCAGAACCCACTTGATTTTCCAATTATATTGAATGAACTACAGCACAAAATACAAACCCTCCAACCCAAAAAGGCCTGTGGTGTTGATGGTATCCTCAATGGAATGGTAAAACACACCACAAATTCCAAATGGCTCTACTTAAACTCTTTAACATCAGATCTGGCATCTTCCCCAATATTTGGAACATAGGACTGACCACCCCCCCCTAACCCTAACCCCATTAATTACTGTTAAATCTACATTAACAGCAGTCTCTGTGAAATCCTCTGCAGTACCATCAACAACAGACTCCAACATTTCCTCAGTGAAAACAATGTCCTGAGCAAATGTCAAAAACTGGCTTCTTAACAAAATACCATATGACAGACCATGTATTCACCCTGCACACCCTAATTGACAAAAAAAAATCAAAGCAAGAGGGTGTTGCGGGAAAAACATATGACATCATAAAATCAATGTACACAAACAAATATGCAGTTAAAAATGGCAATAAACACACTGATTTCTTTCCTCAGGGCAGTGGGGTGAGACAGGGATGCAGCTTGAGCCCAACCCTCTTCAACATATATACAGTACCAGTCAAAAGCTTGGACACGCCTACTCATTCCAAGGTTTGTCTTTATTTTTACTATTTTTACTATAATAGTGAAGACATCAAAACTAGAAAATAACACATGGAATCATGTAGTAACCAAAAAAGTGTTAAACAAATATATTTGAGATTCTTCAAAGCAGCCACCCTTTGCCTTGATGACAGCTTTGCACACTCTTGGCATTCTCTCAACCAGCTTCATGAGGTAGTCACCTGGAATACATTTCAATTAACAGGTGTGCCTTGTTAAAAGATAATAGT
This sequence comes from Thymallus thymallus, assembly GCA_023634145.1. NCBI lineage: Eukaryota > Metazoa > Chordata > Actinopteri > Salmoniformes > Salmonidae > Thymallus > Thymallus thymallus. The sequence continues at coordinate 33,650,327 of CM042406.1, read as the reverse complement.
AAAAATAAAGAAAAACCCTTGAATGAGTAGGTGTGTCCAAACTTTTGACTGGGCTCTAGAACAGTCTGCAGCACCCGGCCTCACCCTATTAGAATCTGAAGTAAAAGGTCTACTGTTTGCAGATGATCTGGTGCTTCTGTCCCCATGCAAGGAGCAGCACACCAAGATCTTCTGCACAGATTCTGTCAGACCTGGGCCCTGACAGTGAGACAAAAATAATGGTATTTTAAAAAAGTAGTGTTCCAAAAATTGGTGTTCTAACAAATACAAATTATATCTAGACACTGTTGCCCAAAATTTGAGCACACAATCCAGAAACTTCTACAACCATCTAAAATGAAGCAATGTCCACACACTGCACCACAAAGCCCTCACCTACTGAGAGATTAACCTAGAGAAGAGTCCACTCAGCCAGCTGGTTCAGGGGCTCTGTTCACAAACACAAACAGACTCCACAGATCCCCAGGACAGAAACACATTTAAACCCAACCAAATTAAGAGAATGAGGTGGAAACTGAGCTGTCCTTCCTAACCTCCTGCCAAACGTATGACCACATTAGAGATACACATTTCCCACAGATCACAGAGACCCAAAGAATTTGAAAACAAATCAAACATTGATAAACTCCCATATCTACTGGGTGAAATATCAGATTGTGTAGTTCACCTGTGACCAGACTGGATACAAACATTGCACTGTTGATTTTATGTGCATTTTATAATGTTTTTTTACAGGGGACAGTGCACATGAATCAACTTTCAGTAAAAGTGCAGGTTTTTGCCAGCCGATTTATTTTAAAACGCAGTCCCTGGGCAGGTTATTAAAAATAATTACAATCACAATCCAAATAAACATTGAGCAGTGAGCAACATATAACAAGCAAAACATCACAGACAGGCAGGCAGGCAGGCAGGGCAGACAAGCAGACAGGCTGAGCAATAGCACAAAAAGCAACAGAACTAAATCCATAAAAGCAACATTGTTTCCACACCTCACAAGCTACAGACAATACACAGCTAGGGATTATGTTCACAAGTCTGATTGGCCTTTAGCCATGTCTTTATGAAGGTGCGATAGGTGGTGCAGTTTTGTGTGTGTGTGAGGAATTGGGGGTCAACATGGGCCAGCATCCCTGTGGAATGCTTTTGACACCTTGTAGAGTCCATGCCCTGACGAATTGAGGCTGTTCTGCGGGCAAGGGGGGTGCAACTCAATATTAGGAAGGTGTTCCTAATGTTTTGTACACTCAGTGTACAATGACAGAAGAGAAGCTGCATGTATCTAATTATAGACAAGTTGACTAACAAATACCCTACCAAAATGTTGGAAATTATAAGCCGAAACATACAGTATGTAAATGAGGCAAACAAAAAACTGCACCGTCAAAACAATCTTCTGCCCTTTCTGACTGTAGCCTACAGTGCATTTTCTATATTAGCGGGTTAGGGTCAGGTGTGACTATATTAGAAGGTTAGGGTCGGGTGTAACTATATTAGCAGGTTAGGGTCGGGTGTAACTATATTAGCAGGTTAGGGTCAGGTGTGACTATATTAGAAGGTTAGGGTCGGGTGTAACTATATTAGCAGGTTAGGGTCGGGTGTAACTATATTAGCAGGTTAGGGTCGGGTGTGACTATATTAGCAGGTTAGGGTCAGGTGTAACTATATTAGCAGGTTAGGGTCGGGTGTAACTATATTAGCAGGTTAGGGTCAGGTGTGACTATATTAGAAGGTTAGGGTCGGGTGTAACTATATTAGCAGGTTAGGGTCGGGTGTGACTATATTAGCCGGTTAGGGTCGGGTGTAACTATATTAGCAGGTTAGGGTCGGGTGTAACTATATTAGAAGGTTAGGGTCAGGTGTGACTATATTAGCAGGTTAGGGTCAGGTGTGACTATATTAGAAGGTTAGGGTCGGGTGTAACTATATTAGAAGGTTAGGGTCAGGTGTGACTATATTAGAAGGTTAGGGTCAGGTGTGACTATATTAGAAGGTTAGGGTCGGGTGTAACTATATTAGCGGGTTAGGGTCGGGTGTAACTATATTAGCAGGTTAGGGTCAGGTGTAACTATATTAGCAGGTTAGGGTCGGGTGTAACTATATTAGCAGGTTAGGGTCAGGTGTGACTATATTAGAAGGTTAGGGTCGGGTGTAACTATATTAGCAGGTTAGGGTCGGGTGTGACTATATTAGCCGGTTAGGGTCGGGTGTAACTATATTAGCAGGTTAGGGTCGGGTGTAACTATATTAGCAGGTTAGGGTCGGGTGTGACTATATTAGCCGGTTAGGGTCGGGTGTAACTATATTAGCAGGTTAGGGTCGGGTGTGACTATATTAGAAGGTTAGGGTCGGGTGTGACTATATTAGCAGGTTAGGGTCAGGTGTGACTATATTAGAAGGTTAGGGTCGGGTGTGACTATATTAGAAGGTTAGGGTCAGGTGTGACTATATTAGCAGGTTAGGGTCGGGTGTGACTATATTAGCAGGTTAGGGTCAGGTGTGACTATATTAGCAGGTTAGGGTCGGGTGTGACTATATTAGCAGGTTAGGGTCAGGTGTGACTATATTAGCAGGTTAGGGTCAGGTGTGACTATATTAGTCTATATTCAACCCTTATATGGGTACGAGTGTAAAGAGGAAATAACAAAAACCAGCAGAGACATGGAATGAGTTTGACACCCCTGTTTCTGGATTGGGCCTGAGGCTCCAGGTTGAGTTTGACACCCCTGTTTCTGGACTGGGCCTGAGGCTCCAGGTTGAGTTTGACAACCCTGTTTCTGGACTGGGCCTGAGGCTCCAGGTTGAGTTTGACACCCGTTTCTAGACTGGGCCTGAGGCTCCAGGTTTCTGGACTGGGCCTGAGGCTCCTGGACTGGGCCTGAGGCTCCAGGTTGAGTTTGACACCCCTGTTTCTGGACTGGGCCTGAGGCTCCAGGTTGAGTTTGACACCCCTGTTTCTGGACTGGGCCTGAGGCTCCAGGTTGAGTTTTACACCACTGGTTCTGGACTGGGCCTGAGGTTCCAGGTTGAGTTTGACACCACTGGTTCTGGACTGGGCCTGAGGCTCCAGGTTGAGTTTGACACCACTGGTTCTGGATTGAGCCTGAGGCTCCAGGTTTGACCTCTGACCCCTTGTCTTACCGTGTTGCTCCAGGTTTGACCCCCAGCATATCCCAGGAGTCCTTGCTGTTGCGTATGCGTCGGATGGTGTCGGCCTGCTCCTTGGTGAAGCCGACACTGACCTCTGCCACCGGACGCTTCCCGCCGTTCTCACACATGTCCGTTATGGAGGAGAAAAACGCCTGGAAAATACAGACAGATCAGTACAATCTATCTATCTGAGGTAACCAGGTGTGTGAGTGTATACATACCTGGAACATCTCACTGATGCCTTCTCCGCTCTGTGCTGACGTCTCAAAGTAGTGGAACCCTCTAGACTCCGCCCACAGCCTGCCTTCTCCCTCGTCTACCACACGACGCTTAGTCAGGTCCACCTGGCGCGCACACACACACACACGCACAGTGCTAAGTCCAAAGAAACTGGTACACAGAGAGGCACAATCATACGCACACATACCTTGTTGGCACAGACGACAAAAACGATGCTCTCCATGTTAGCCTGGGAGCCCATCTCCTGTTTCATCTCCCCCAGCCAGTTGTCCAGCGCATCAAAACTCTCCCTCAGACCAACATCGTACACCAACACCACTCCCTGGCTGTCCTTATAGAACTCATTACGAACCTGCACAGAGACAGAGAGACAGAACCAGAGAGAGAGAGACAGAGAGTAGAACGAGACAGACAGAGAGAGAATGTTAATGTATGTTTCCATGCCAATAACCCCCCTTTTGAATTTAATTGAATTCAGTAGAGAAAGACAGAGAGGGTAGAGAGCGAGAGGAGAGCGAGAGATGAAATAGGCTAAAATTGAATAAAACATGAGCTGCACTTCTTCACTAATGTGTTTGACTTAATGATGATTAGTGTAACAGCAGCACCCCTACTGGACAAATAATGAACTGCTTCACTGGAAAAGCAGTACAGAAACAGCAGTAATACTGTGTGTGTATGTATATATATATATATATATAGAGGCTGGCATCTTGGTGGCAGTATGCACGTCTGGACATGAGGGCGCAGATGTTTATTTGGTCTGACATGTGTAGCATGATGTTCCAGTATGTTAGGACGTAGATGCAACATGACCAAGGTAGTAAGGTTAGGTACTAACCTCGTAGAAGAATGGATGTCCTGCCATGTCAAAGATGTTCACTTTGATTTCCCTGTCACGTACCTGGACTCTGAAGGACAACGAACACTCAATCAGTCACACAGACTCCAGAAGTCTCTACAGCAGTGGTTCTCAACCTGTGGTACTAGTAGGCTTACTGGTTAAATGCACATGAGGGGTACTTCAGAGCAAAATGTACTTGATAGTACAGCAACCAAAAGAGTTTGAGAACCACTGCAATACAGTACACTGGTCTCCTCTCCTTTATCTGAAATCATCTGACAGCAATGGAACTGAACTGTGCATCTTTGGTCTACAAATGATTTAAATATCCCAGTGGAACTGAACTGTGCATCTTTGGTCTACAAATGATTTAAATATCCCTAGTGGAACTGAACATCTTTGGTCTACAAATGATTTAAATATCCCAGTGGAACTGAACATCTTTGGTCTACAAAATATTTAAATATCCCTAGTGGAACTGAAATGTGCATCTTTGGTCTACAAAATATTTAAATATCCCTAGTGGAACTGAAATGTGCATCTTTGGTCTACAAAATATTTAAATATCCCTAGTGGAACTGAAATGTGCATCTTTGGTCTACAAAATATTTAAATATCCCTAGTGGAACTGAAATGTGCATCTTTGGTCTACAAAATATTTAAATATCCAAGTGGAACTGAACTGTGCATCTTTGGTCTACAAAATATTTAAATATCCTAGTGGAACTGAACATCTTTGGTCTACAAATGATTTAAATATCCCAGTGGAACTGAACATCTTTGGTCTACAAAATATTTAAATATCCCAGTGGAACTGAACATCTTTGGTCTACAAATGATTTAAATATCTCAGTGGAACTGAACATCTTTGGTCTACAAATGATTTAAATATCCCAGTGGAACTGAACATCTTTGGTCTACAAATGATTTAAATATCCCCAGTGGAACTGAAATGTGCATCTTTGGTCTACAAATGATTTAAATATCCCAGTGGAACTGAACATCTATGGTCTACAAATGATTTAAATATCCCAGTGGAACTGAACATCTTTGGTCTAAAAAATATTTAAATATCCTAGTGGAACTGAACATCTTTGGTCTACAAAATATTTAAATATCCCTCTTACTATAACAACATTTATTGATTCCCCATCATTGGGGTCAACTTACTTGGTGACACCATAGTCAATCCCTATGGTGGCCAGATACTTGGGAACAAACCTCTTCTCACAGTATCGCTTGATGATGCAGCTCTGCAATGAAGAAACAACAAGGTGTATCAGCTAAGGTCAGATAGAGCACATTACACATGAAAACTCAAGTCAGATTTCTTTCTCTGCAGCAGTGGCCTGTGTAGGAATGGGTGCTCATTAGTGATGGTAATAATGCATTCATTGGTTACCCTAGCTATTCAAAATGTCACCTAGTTGGACCATAATTATTGTTCCAGCTGACTGATAGGCATTATTAGGTAGGTCATGTTAAGTGTAGCACAGGGAATTTTCAACCAACTTGCCGATACTTCCTTAATTCCAGACTTGGAAGCCAACGCGTCTCCTAAACTTCCATGTCTAGTTGCAGACGGTTCCTTTGAGTTTAGAAAATGCTCTGTTCTTAAAATAAATATTTTTGTTGCGCCATTAAGTAATCCTACAAGGTGTACGACGCCATCTTGTCTATTTCAAGTCTTCTCTCGTTAATCAAGACAGGTGAGTGTCATCATGACATGCATCACTTTGGGGTGGACACCCACCTGTCTAAAATAGATTAGAAATCACCTGCCACTATAAGGAATGAAGCACTAACCACTTTAATAATGTTTCCGTATCTTGCATTACTCATCTCATATGTATCAACTGTAATCTATACTATTCTGTATCTTAGGGGGCAGCAGGTAGCCAAGTGGTTAGAGCGTTGGGCCCGTAACCGAAAGGTTGCTGAATCGAATCCCAGAGCTGACAAGGTAAAAATCTGTCATTCAAGGCAGTTAACCCACTGTTCCTAGGCCGTCATTGTAAATAAGAATTTGTTCATAACTGACTTGCCTAATTAAATTAAATAAAATTAAAAAAGTTACTATCTCATATATATATACTGTATTCTATCCTACGTCAATGTACCTTAGTCCAATGCCACTCTGACCTACATGTATAGCTTGGCTTTTTCTTTGCAACTCTGCCTAGAAGGCCAGCATCCCGAAGTCGCCTCTTCACTGTTGACGTTGAGACTGGTGTTTTCATTTACAACATTAACAATGTCTACACTGTATTTCTGATCAATTTGATGTTATTTTAATGGACAAAAAAATGTGCTTTTGTTTCAAACAAGTGACCCCAAACTTTTGAACGTTTATTGAAACGACAAAAAAAGTGTCAGGAGTTTGCTTATGAGGATGCCAAAGATGGGTTAATTACATGGGAGTAATGGGAGTACCCTCCTCGGGGACGTGGTCACGTTAAACCACGCCCCGCCGTTGGTATCTATATGAAGACGGGTTCCTGCAGATGCAGAAACGCCCACAATTGCAGAAACGCCCACAATTGCAATGCCCAATTGCACTCTTCTCGGAAACAACTCAATATCTGCCGGCTTTTGGGCTATAGCAGAGATCGTCTAGGCTACATTATAACGTTACGAGCTTTGGCTTCAGTCATTTAACGTTACTACCTGGGTCATTCATACTGTATATGCTAGCTTGCCAACAGCTAGTTTGGGTACAGGGCTGGCTAGCAGAATAGCTAACCTAAACGGTAATATGTTATGAAAACAAATAAAAATCTAACATTAGTTGACTCACCTTGCCCACTTCGGCATTGCCAAGGCTGATCACTTTCACACGCAGTGATTTCTTATTCTCACGTCTCTTCTGCACATTCGTGTCCATGTTGCTGAGATTTATCTATCTGTGTAGCTAACGTTAGATATGTTAAATATTGTTTGTTTGTTTGTTATTTACGTCGATGATGGCTGTGAAGCTGGAATTCCACTACGTTAGCTTAGTACAGTAACGTTACGCCTTAGCTGGCGAGCAGACATTTACTCCATCTTAAACAACCTCGTTTACAATTGTATAAGCCGCGCATCGTTATGGAGCTGAATAAATATTAGACAAGCTATTCTGGACGAGTGAAACGTGAATTTGACGTGTTAGCTAGCTAGTCTTCTTTGCTAGGGCGCTGTTTTGCACAGCTTTGCCTGTCAATGTCTTATTCGCGGCAGCAGATTCGTTATGATGTCAGCGTTAACAAAACTAATTCAGTTATTGTATGAATTAATCAAACACAGCTGTATGTAACAAGAACAAGTATATTATCTACAGCTAGTTATCTTCATATGAACGTAGTTTTTTTTTACAATAGATTTTAAATAATAAAATCAGAGTTTTTAAAACTGAAAGCAGTTTCTATGGCAACAACGGGACATGACAGCAGATTCGCGAATGTCCTACACTGAAATGTAATTATTTATTTGTGTGTTTATTTGACCATTTTAAAACACAATAGAACCACACATGACGATAGAGTACAATGTCATTAAAATCACAGCGGATGACACACCAAAGTTTGTGATCCTCGTGAAAATACATTAAAACAAAATACAGTACCTTTAGAAAGTATTTACACACCTTTACTTTTCCAAATGATGTTTTTTTACAGCCTGAATTTAAAATTGATAAAATGTAGATTTTTTGTCACTGGCCTACACACAATACCCAATAATGTCTAAGTGGAATTATGTTTTTTTTTTTTTTTTTTGCATCTCACTGCAAGAGGCGTCACTACACTACAGTCCCTGGTTCGAATCCAGGCTGTATCACATCAGGCCGTGATTGGGAGTCCCATAGGGCGATGCACATTTGGACCAGCGTCGTCCAGGTTTGATTGGGGTAGGCCGTCATTGTAAATAATAATTTTTCTTAACTGACTTGTCTAGTTAAATAAAAAATATACTGTATCCTCCAGCCTTAAGGAAGAGGGTCTCCTCTGGAGAGAAGGTCTGATGCCTGATTCTCCACAAAGGTAGATATAATGATCTGAGGAATGTAAGGTGTCTGTTTGCTACCTGGTGCAGTGCCATTGACCTCAGTCTACACTGGTGATTGTTGTGTGCAACCACTGTTGTGTTGTCTGCCCGTATCAGTGCATGTTGTCCTCTAAGTACAGTGAGGAAGTGCCCAGAGTTCAATGTGAACCGCCTTAAGTTCAAAAACTTTGATGTGAGCTGTTGTCCATGGTGCTGACCATACACCATATATAGATAGGGACTTTATTGACTCCCGAGGGGACATTTCTTCGTCAAGCAGCTACGAAAAAACACAGGGCAGGTGCAAAATGCCAGAACGAAAATACACAAAAGACAGATACACGATACATGATACATAGAGCGACAGTATGAAAAAGTATAAAAATACAAGAAGTCTGGAGTGCAAAAAAGCTATAAAAAGACATTGCATAGTATGGGTGGATGGCTGAATATGTACACTATACATTGTTATATTTAATATATAGTCTGGTTAAATGAACAGGTAAGTGAATATTTTGCATGGTTAAATTAACTGTACAGGTAAATATACAGTTACATTTAAAGGTAAGTGAATATTTGCATGGTTACATTAACTGTACGGGTAAATGACAGGAAGAGACTTAAATAGCTAAATGTGTGTATGATATAATTTAGGGTAATAATAGTAATTCCCTTCAAATACAGTCCTTAGTGCGCAGGGTTTAATTACAGATAAATGCATGTATTGCACATTCAATATACTAAAAGCAATGAAAAAAGATACAACTGACAGGATATTAATATGCATTCCTGAGTGAATGACTACATAAGTTCAGTCCAAGAATTACTTACAATATTGCATGTGATATGATATAACAACTGTACATGAATATGTATCAACAGACCTGAATGAATAAATAAGTCCTGAGTGAATGAGTGATTACAGACCAGAGTTACTCACGGATGGATGCATCACTGTTAAACTAGGTCCTAACACCCCAACAGTTCGCAGTCTATGTTGCAGACCGCACGGCACCCCGGTGAGGCATTAAATAGTCTAATAGCCGCCGGAGGGCAGGACCTCCTGTAGCGCTCACTGGCACACCATGGTGATTCAGTCTGTGACTGAAGGTGCTCCTCTGCGCCATAACCATGGCATGCAGAGGGTGGGTGACGTTGTCCATGATGGCCAGCAGTTTGGCCAGGATCCGTCTCTACGCCACCTCCTCTAGAGTGTCAAGGCTAATCCCCAGAACAGAGCTAGCATTCCTGATCAGTTTATTTACCAGAGAACCATCACCGGCCTTTATGTTGGCTCCCCAGCACACCACTGCAAACAAGACCACAGACTGGTAGAAGGTATGCAGTAGTTCCAGCCTGTTGTCCATATGGACTCCCAGGAACTTGTATGACCCAACCATTTCCACATCCATCCCCTGTATAGGTCCTGCAGTCAGTTGGGCCTTGGTTCTCCTGAAGTCCAACACCATCTCTTTTGTTTTGAAGGTAGAAGGTAGATGATTGCATCATCCACCCCGATGTTGCGCTGATATGCTAACTGCAGTCCAGTGATGTACACAACAGGGGTCTGAGGTGAGCGAGAACTAACCTTTCCAGGATCTTCATGATGTGGGATGTCAGCGCTACAGGTCTAAAGTAATTCAGGACAGTGGGGTGTGGCTTCTTGGGCACTGGGACCAGGCAGGATGTTTTCCACAGACTTTTTGAAGCCAGTGATATTTATCATACCCTTCCACACCTCTCTCACCTGGCTCTGCCTCAGCTTGTCCTCCATCTTCTCCTTATACCCTCTCTTCCCCTCAGCAATCCGCAACTTCAGCTGCCTCTGGACGCATTTCAATATGTCCTTGTCCCCCTCCTTGAAGGACCTCTTCTTCTCATTCAGCAGGGCCTTCAGGTCGCTGGTGACCCAGGGTTTATTATTTGGAAAACAGCATACCTTCCTGGTGGTTACAAAGTTGTCTACACAAAAATTGATATAGTCCGTTATGCAGTCAGTAAGTCCATCAATGTCCTCCCCTAGTTTGGACCATGGACCCCTGACTGGTACAAGACTGCTCCCCATCGCTGTAGGGAGACGTCTGTGGTCAAAGTCACCTGAACTGCGTCTAGGAGAACTCAATCAATCAATCAATCAAATATATTAATCAAATGTATTTATAAAACCGTTATTACATTAGCAGATTTTTGCAACTAATTTACCAATCAAATCATGTTTTTTTTATTTAATGATTGGTCACTGAATAGGCCATTGTGAAATAAAAGCGTCTGTTTATCTGTAAACCCTGATGAAGGAGAAGTGCGGAAACATATTTTTCTTTTAACAATAAAGAAAACACTGAATTCCACTGTCCAAGAGGTGCTGAATTTCCTCTCAAGTTTCTTCCATAATTCATGCACCTTGGTTGTAGAGCGAGGTAGTGGCAGTGTCTTCCCTTTACACCACGAGCACCACGATCACCACGAGCACCACGAGCACTACGAGCACCACGAGCACCACGATCACCACGAGCACCACGAGCACGGGGAGTACTGCCACCTCCTCCGAGGATAGTAAAACAGCTTCATGATGGTTGGTTGATTTGGTCTGACATGCTTTTAATAAACTTGCAACCTCTTTTCCACAGTAGGCTACTAGCCCTGCCAAAGACACTAGCAAGACCTATCCTCTGGCCCTGCATTGATTTTAATAGAGTTTGTTATTATGTTATGTGACATGACAATGTCACAAAGTAGTACACTCTGTAAAGAATAAGGTACCATTTGTGACACAGAAAACAGAGTGCAGTGCTTATTGATTTTAGTCAGCCTTTACGACCAGGTCCACCTATACAAGGCAGCAGTGTCCACCTTCGCCCGGGCCTTAAAGGACATCGCTATCAAATGCAGCCCCAACACTTCACACAGGAGCAACAGATCAATAGACACCTTGCCCAGACCAGCAAGACACTCTCCCAGACCTGCAGGACCCCTCGCCCCCCGGACCTACACATAGAGGACCCACGCCGAGAGAACCTACATCCAGACCACAACACCACCAGCCACATCCACACCCCCACCCGAACCAATCAACACCCCCCCAAGTCAACCATGCCACACGGATCCTGGCCAAACTGCTGGCCATCATGGACAACGTCACCCACCCTCTGCACGCTATGGTTATGACGCAGAGGAGCACTTTCAGTCACAGATTGATCCCACCACGGTGTGCCAGAGAGCGCTACAGGAGGTCCTTCCTGCCGGCGGCTATGAGACTATATAATGCCTCACCGGGGTGCCGTGCCGTCGGCAACATAGATCTGGAACTGTTGGGGTGCTAGGACCTAGTTTAACAATTATGCATCCATCCGTGAGTAACTCTGGTCCGTCAGCACTCATCCACTCAGGACCTATTTATTCATACAGGTCTGTATATACATACTCATGTACAGTTGTTATATTATATCACATGCAATATTGTAAGTAATTATTGGACGTAGGCATTCACTCAGGAATGCATATTAGTATCCTGCCAGTTGCACCTTTTCTCATTGCTCATATTGACCTGCAGGACCCCTCGCCCCCCCGGACCTACACATAGAGGACCCACGCCGAGAGAACCTACATCCAGACCACAACACCACCAGCCACATCCACACCCCCACCCGAACCAATCAACACCCCCCCAAGTCAACCATGCCACACCACATTTAGGCCCCCTCAGATCAGACCTATGCCCCTCCTGCCCACCCCATGCCCCCCACTCCCGCAAAGACGGCATTAAGCATGGAAGTCACACATACGCCCAGGCCGTGAGCAGGCAGACAGGCCTAACCCCCACTCTTACACTAACCCAAGCCAATGGCATGCACCAGATGCTCAGCAGGTTCTGCTCACACTTACTGGACACGTTATGGAATACAAAGCCTTCACTATCTCATCCTGGAATATCCAAGGCCTGAGGTCATCTGCCTTTGGCCTAAAGAGTAGTAACCTGTACTTCAACAAAGAAATCAGAAATACAGACATTGTCATCCTACAAGAAACATGGTATAAAGGAGACGGACACACTGGTTGCCCTCTAGGTTACAGAGAGCTGGTAGTCCCATGCACCAAACTAACAGGAGTGAAACAGGGAAGAGACTCAGTGGGTATGCTAAATTGGTATAGAGCAGACATAACTCACTCTATTCAATTAATCAAAACATTTGGCTAGAAAGTCAAGAGGAAATGATCTTAACAGAGAAAAATGTACTCCTGTGTGCTTCCCCACACTAGAATACTTTAATGAAGACAGCTTCTCCATCCTGGAAGGGGAAATCAATCATTTCCAGGCCCAGGGACATGTACTAGTCTGTGGCGACCTAAATGCCAGAACTGGACGATAACCTGACACCATCAGCACACAGGGGGACAAACACCTACCTGGAGGTGACAGCATTCCCTCCCCCATATGCCCCCCTAGACACAACTATGACAACATAACCAACAAAAACGGGTCACAACTCCTGCAGCTCTGTTGCACGCTGGGTATGTACATAGTCAATGGTAGGCTTCTAGGGGACTCCTATGATAGGTACACCTATAGCTCATGTCTTGGCAGTAGTACTGTAGACTACTTTATCACTGACCTCAACCCAGAGTCTCTCAGAGCGTTCACAGTCAGTCCACTGACACCCCTATCAGATCACAGCAAAATCACAGTCTACTTAAACAGAGCAATAGTCAATCATGAGGCATCAAAGCCAAGAAATATTAAGAAAAGCTATAGATGGAAGGACAGTAGTGTAGAAACCTACCAAAAAACTATTAGGCAACAACAAATTAAAGCCCTTTTAAACAACTTCCTGGACAAAATGTTCCACTGTACTAGTGAAGGTGTAAACTTGGCAGTAGAACATCTAAACAGTATATTTAACCTCTCAGCTTCCCTATCAAACCTAAAAATGTCAAACAGAAAACCGATGAAAATGAACAACAATGACAAATGGTTTGATGAAGAATGCAAAAACCTAAGAACGAAATTGAGAAACCTATCCAACCAAAAACATAGATACCCAGAAAACCTGAGTCTACGCCTTCACTATGGTGAATCACTAAAACAATACAGAAATACACCTTCACTATGGTGAATCACTAAAACAATACAGAAATACACCTTCACTATGGTGAATCACTAAAACAATACAGAAATACACCTTCACTATGGTGAATCACTAAAACAATACAGAAATACACCTTCACTACGAAAAAAGAAGGAACAGCACGTCAGAAACCAACTCAATGTAATTGAAGAATCCATTGACTCTAACCACTTCTGGGAAAATTGGAAAACACTAAACAAACAACAACACCAAGCGTTATCTATCCAAAATGGAGATGTATGGATAAACCACTTCTCCAATCTTTTTGGCTCTATAACAAAGAACAACTAACAAAAACATATACATGATCAAATACAAATCTTAGAATCAGATATTAAATATTACCAGAACCCACTTGATTATCTAATTACCTTGAATGAACTACAGGACAAAATAAAACCCCTCCAACCCAAAAAGGCCTGTGGTGTTGATAGTATCCTCAATGAAATGATAATATATACAGACAACAAATTCAAATTGTCTATACTTAAACAATTCAACATCATCCTTGGCTCTGGCATCTTCCCCAATATTTGGAACCAGGGACTGATCACCACAATCCACAAAAGTGGAGACAAACTTGACCCCTATAACTGCATCAAGAGCAACCTTGGGAAAATCCCCTGCATTATCATTAACAGCAGACTAGTTCATTTCCTCAGTGAAAACAATGTACTGAGCAAATGTCAAATTGGCTTTTTACCAAATTACCATACGACAGACCACATATTCACCCTGCACACACTAATGGACAAACAAACAAACCAAAACAAAGGCAAAGTCTTCTCATGCTTTGTTGATTTCAAAAAAGCCTTCGACTCAATCTGGCATGAGGGTCTGCTATACAAATTGATGGAAAGTGGCGTTGGGGGAAAAACATATGACATTATAAAATCCATGTACACAAACAACAAGTGTGATGTTAAAATTGGCAAAAAACACACACATTTCTTTCAACAGGGCCGTGGGGTGAAAAGGGATGCAGCTTAAGCCCCACCCTCTTCAACATATATATCAACAAATTGGCGAGGGCACTAGAACAGTCTGCAGCACCCGGCCTCACCCTACTAAAATCTGAAGTCAAATGTCTACTGTTTGCTGATGATCTGGTGCTTCTGTCACCAAACACAGATTCTGTCAGAACTGGACCCTGACAGTAAATCTCAGTAAGACCAAAATAATGGTGTTCCAAAAAAGGTCCAGTTGCCAGGACCACAAATACAAATTCCATCTAGACACCGTTGCCCTAGAGCACACAAAAAACTATACATACCTCGTTTCTAACATCAGCGCCACAGGTAACTTCCACAAAGCACTGAACGCAAGAAGGGCCTTCTATGCCATCAAAAGGAACATAAAATTCGACATAACAATTAGGAACTGGCAAAAAAATCTGTTATAGAACCCATTGTCCTTTATGGTTGTGAGGTCTGGGGTTCCGCTCACCAACCAAGAATTCACTAAATGGGACAAACACCAAATTGACACTGCGTGCAGAATTCTGCAAAAATATCCTCTGTGTACAACGTAAAGATAGATAGATAGATAGATAGATAGATAGATAGATAGATAGATAGATAGATAGATAGATAGATAGATAGATAGATAGATAGATAGATAGATAGATAGATAGATAGATAGATAGATAGATAGATAGATAGATAGATAGATAGATAGATAGATAGATAGATAGATAGGTACTTTATTGATCCCCCGGGGGGGAAATTTCATTGTCAAGCAGCTACAACAAAAACACAGGGCAGGTGCAAAATGCCACAATGAAAGTACACAAAAGACAGATACACAGTACATGATACATAGAGCGGCAGTATGAAAAAGTATAGAAATACAAGATATCTGGAGTGCAAAAAAAAGCTATAAAAGGACATTGCATAGTATGAGTGGTTGGCTGAATATGTACACTATACATTGGTGGATGTTGGATGGTTAACTATACTATACAGGTCGATGGCAGAGAAATACTTCAGTAGCTAAAAATGCGTATGATATGAGCGAGGGTAATAATAGTTTACTTAATAGACAGACTGGGTAAATTAACAGGTAAGTGAAAATTTTGCATGGTTAAATTAGCTGTACAGTTAGGTATACAGTTATATTTACAGATAAGTGAATACTTGCATGTTTACACAAACTGAACAGGTAAATGACAGGAAGAGATACTTTAATAGCTAAATATGTGTATGATATCATTTGGGGTAATAATAGTAATTCCCTTAAAATACAGTCCTTAGTGCGCAGGGTTTAATTACAGACAACTGCACTTATTGCACATTCGATATACTAAAAGCAATGAGAAAAGGTGCAACTGGCAGGATACTAATATGCATTCCTGAGTGAATGGCTACGTAGGTTAAGTCCAATAATTACTTACAATATTGCATGTGATATAATATAACAACTGTACATGAGTATGTATATACAGACCTGTATGAAGAAATAGGTCCTGAGTGGATGAGTGCTGACGGACCAGAGTTACTCACGGATGGATGCATAATTGTTAAACTAGGTCCTAGCACCCCAACAGTACCAGATCTATGTTGCCGACGGCACGGCACCCCGGTGAGGCATTATATAGTCTCATAGCCGCCGGCAGGAAGGACCTCCTGTAGCGCTCTCTGGCACACCGTGGTGGGATCAGTCTGTGACTGAAAGTGCTCCTCTGCGTCATAACCATAGCGTGCAGAGGGTGGGTGACGTTGTCCATGATGGCCAGCAGTTTGGCCAGTATCCGTCTCTCCGCCACCTCCTCTAGAGTGTCAAGGCTCATCCCCAGGACAGAGCTAGCCTTCCTGATCAGCTTATTTACCCGAGAAGCATCACCGGCTTTGATGTTTGCTCCCCAGCACACCACTGCAAAAAAGATGGCACTGGCCACCACAGACTGGTAGAAGGTATGCAGTAGTTTACTGCACACGTTGAAGGACCTGAGCCTCCTCAGAAAGTAGAGTCGGCTCTGGCCCTTTTTGTACAGGGCCCCGGTGTTACCAGCCCATTCCAGTCTGTTGTCCATATGGACACCCAGGAACTTGTATGACTCAACCATATCCACATCCATCCCCTTTATAGGGACTGCAGTCAGTTGTGCATTGGTTCTCCTGAAGTCCACCACCATCTCCTTAGTTTTGCTGATGTTGAGCTGAAGTGGTTCTGCTCACACCACAACACAAAGTCACTGATTGTGCTCCTGTACTCCTCCTCCTGCCCACCCCTGATGCACCCTACAATAGCAGAGTCATCCGAGAACTTCTGTAGGTGGCATGTCTCAGAGTTATATCTGAAGTCTGAGGTGTAGAGGGTGAACAGGAAGGGGGACAGGACCGTACCCTGGGGGGCCCCTGTGTTGCTAACTGCCCGTTCTGACACACAGCTCTGTAGTCGCACAAATTGTGGCCTACCGGTCAGGTAGTCCGTGACCCAGGAGACTAAGGGTGCTTCCACTTTCATCCTCCTCATCTTCTCACCCAGTAGCAGGGGCTGAATGGTATTGAAGGCACTGGAGAAGTCAAAAAACATGACCCTCACAGTGCAACCTGCGTTGTCCAGGTGAGAGTAGGCCCTCTGCAGAAGGTAGATGATTGCATCATCCACCCCGATGTTGCGCTGGTATGCAAACTGCAGGGGGTCCATTGATGAACACACCAGGGGTCTGAGGTGAGCGAGGACTAACCTTTCCAGGGTCTTCATGATGTGGGATGTTAGCGCTACAGGTCTGAAGTCATTCAGGACAGTGGGGTGTGCCTTCTTGGGCACTGGGACGAGGCAGGATGTTTTCCACAGCACAGATAGATAGATAGATAGATAGATAGATAGATAGATAGATAGATAGATAGATAGATAGATAGATAGATAGATAGATAGATAGATAGATAGATAGATAGATAGATAGATAGATAGATAGATAGATAGATAGATAGATAGATAGATAGATAGATAGGTACTTTATTGATCCCCCGGGGGGGAAATTTCATTGTCAAGCAGCTACAACAAAACACAGGGCAGGTGCAAAATGCCACAACGAAAGTACACAAAAGACAGATACACGGTACATGATACATAGAGCGGCAGTATGAAAAAGTATAGAAATACAAGATATCTGGAGTGCAAAAAAAAGCTATAAAAGGACATTGCATAGTATGGGTGGTTGGCTGAATATGTACACTATACGTTGGTGGATGTTGGATGGTTAACTATACTATACAGGTCGATGGCAGAGAAATACTTCAGTAGCTAAAAATGCGTATGATATGAGCGAGGGTAATAATAGTTTACTTAATAGACAGACTGGCTAAATGAACAGGTAAGTGAAAATTTTGCATGGTTAAATTAGCTGTACAGTTAGGTATACAGTTATATTTACAGATAAGTGAATACTTGCATGTTTACACAAACTGTACAGGTAAATGACAGGAAGAGATACTTTAATAGCTAAATGTGTGTATGATATCATTTGGGGTAATAATAGTAATTCCCTTAAAATACAGTCCTTAGTGCGCAGGGTTTAATTACAGACAACTGCACTTATTGCACATTCGATATACTAAAAGCAATGAGAAAAGGTGCAACTGGCAGGATACTAATATGCATTCCTGAGTGAATGCCTACGTCCAATAATTACTTACAATATTGCATGTGATATAATATAACAACTGTACATGAGTATGTATATACAGACCTGTATGAAGAAATAGGTCCTGAGTGCATGAGTGCTGACGGACCAGAGTTACTCACGGATGGATGCATAATTGTTAAACTAGGTCCTAGCACCCCAACAGTTCCAGATCTATGTTGCCGACGGCACGGCACCCCGGTGAGGCATTATACAGTCTCATAGCCGCCGGCAGGAAGGACCTCCTGTAGCGCTCTCTGGCACACCGTGGTGGGATCAGTCTGTGACTGAAAGTGCTCCTCTGCGTCATAACCATAGCGTGCAGAGGGTGGGTGACGTTGTCCATGATGGCCAGCAGTTTGGCCAGGATCCGTCTCTCCGCCACCTCCTCTAGAGTGTCAAGGCTCATCCCCAGGACAGAGCTAGCCTTCCTGATCAGCTTATTTACCCGAGAAGCATCACCGGCTTTGATGTTTGCTCCCCAGCACACCACTGCAAAAAAGATGGCACTGGCCACCACAGACTGGTAGAAGGTATGCAGTAGTTTACTGCACACGTTGAAGGACCTGAGCCTCCTCAGAAAGTAGAGTCGGCTCTGGCCCTTTTGGTACAGGGCCCCGGTGTTACCAGCCCATTCCAGTCTGTTGTCCATATGGACACCCAGGAACTTGTATGACTCAACCATTTCCACATCCATCCCCTTTATAGGGACTGCAGTCAGTTGTGCCTTGGTTCTCCTGAAGTCCACCACCATCTCCTTAGTTTTGCTGATGTTGAGCTGAAGGTGGTTCTGCTCACACCACAACACAAAGTCACTGATTGTGCTCCTGTACTCCTCCTCCTGCCCACCCCTGATGCACCCTACAATAGCAGAGTCATCCGAGAACTTCTGTAGGTGGCATGTTTCAGAGTTATATCTGAAGTCTGAGGTGTAGAGGGTGAACAGGAAGGGGGACAGGACCGTACCCTGGGGGTTCCCCTGTGTTGCTAACTGCCCGTTCTGACACACAGCTCTGTAGTCGCACAAATTGTGGCCTACCGGTCAGGTAGTCCGTGACCCAGGAGACTAAGGGTGCTTCCACTTTCATCCTCCTCATCTTCTCACCCAGTAGCAGGGGCTGAATGGTATTGAAGGCACTGGAGAAGTCAAAAAACATGACCCTCACAGTGCAACCTGCATTGTCCAGGTGAGAGTAGGCCCTCTGCAGAAGGTAGATGATTGCATCATCCACCCCGATGTTGCGCTGGTATGCAAACTGCAGGGGGTCCATTGATGAACACACCAGGGGTCTGAGGTGAGCGAGGTCTAACCTTTCCAGGGTCTTCATGATGTGGGATGTTAGCGCTACAGGTCTGAAGTCATTCAGGACAGTGGGGTGTGCCTTCTTGGGCACTGGGACGAGGCAGGATGTTTTCCACAGCACAGGGACCCTTTCTAGGCTCAGGCTAAGGTTGAAAAGACGCTGGAGTATTCCACACAGTTGGTCAGCACAGACCCTCAGCACCCTTGGGCTGATGCCATCAGGGCCCGCCGCTTTCCGGTGGTGTAGTCTCTCCAGCTCTCTCTTCACTTGGTTGGTGGTGAAAGCCAGCCCAGGTGGGGAGGTGGGGGGAAGGGGGGTGTTGAGGATCAGTCCAGGGGGGGCAGGGGCGGAGGTGGGGTCACTGATTGTCTCAGCAGAGGTGCTGTGAGCAAAGTGGGGGTGGGATAGCCGTGAGGGTGTGTGGTCTGGGGAGCTGGAGGGGAGGTGGACAGGGCCAGTATCGAACCTGTTAAAAAATTGGTTCAGCTCATTGGCTCTGTCCTGGGTCCCCTCCGTCTGCCCACTGTTTGACTTTTTGAAGCCAGTGATATTTCTCATACCCTTCCACACCTCTCTCACCTGGCTCTGCCTCAGCTTGTCCTCCATCTTCTCCTTATACACTCTCTTCCCCTCAGCAATCCGCAACTTCAGCTCCCTCTGGACGCATTTCAATTTGTCCTTGTCCTTCTCCTTGACGGCCATCTTCTTCTCATTCAGCAGGGCCTTCAGGTCGCTGGTGACCCAGGGTTTATTGTTTGGGAAACAGCGTACCTTCCTGGTGGGTACAGTGTTGTCTACACAAAAATTAATATAGTCTGTTATGCAGTCAGTGAGTCCATCGATGTCCTCCCCATGAGCCTCACAGAGCACATCCCAGTCTGTTGTTTCAAAGCAGTCCTGTAGGGCCTCATTCGCCTCTGGGGACCATCTCCTAATAGTCCTGGTGGTAGCAGGCTGCTGTTGGACCATAGGCCTGTAGAGTGGGGTGAGGTGGACAAGGTTGTGATCCGATCTACCGAGGGGAGGGAGTGCAGTGGAGTTGTATGCATCCTTTGCATTAGCATATAACAAGTCCAGAGTTTTATTATTCCTGGTTGGGCACTTCACGAACTGTTTGAACGTGGGCAGCGTTGAAGAGAGAGATGCATGGTTAAAATCCCCCGAAATGGCAAAGAAAGCACTGGGATGCGCTGTCTGTAACCTCGCGATAACAGAGTGGATGACGTCACACGCTGCGTTTGCGTCAGCAGAGGGCGGGATGTAAACAATAACAGCAATGGCCGCCGTGAATTCCCTCGGCAAATAGTAGGGTCTCAGGCTAACGGCTAGCAGTTCAATGTCCGGGCTACAAAACTTTTCCTTAAGAGTAATATGGTTCGGATGACACCATCTGTTGTTAACTAATAAAGCCAGCCCACCACCCTTACTCTTACCGGAAGAGACGCGATCCCTGTCCACTCTGATGGTCTGGAAACCGTCGATAGTGACGTTCTGTATGGGGATGTTATCGTTCAGCCAAGTCTCAGTAAAACACATTAGGCTCGTTTCACGATAAATCCTTTGTCCACGAACAAGTCCCGCCAACTCATCCATCTTGTTATGTAGACACCTAACATTGCCCATAATAATAGATGGTATAGCCGGCTTGTACTTGAACCTCCTCCGCTTTGCCTTACATTTCAATCCCGCCCTGCATCCACGGCGTCGTCTTTTCAATTCGTCCGGAATATCAAACTTTTTCCCGGGGAGCAGCAGCGCTGCGTGGGCTAAATCCAGGAGCTGGGCTCGGTTGTAAACAATAACAGTTGACGACTCCTGTTGACGTTCAGCTGCGATAAAATCCATAAAATCCATAATCCTGAACTATTATAGTTCAACTGTAGCAAAATAAAAAATAAAACTAAAGAAAATAGATGAAAATAGACGAAAGAAAACGAACTAAAACAACAATTAATGCACGAACAACGGGAGCTGCTTAACAGGCGACCACTCAGGACGGCGCCAAACGGGTACGCCAAATAATTCATGCAGAGCAGAATTAGGACGATACCCCCTTATTATCAAAATCCAGAAAAGAGCCGTTAAATTATACGACCTAAAAGGAAGCGATTCCCGAACCTTCCATAACAAAGCCATCACCTACAGAGCGATGAACCTGGAGAAGAGTCCCCTAAGCAAGCTGGTCCTGGGGCTTTGTTCACAAACACAACCAGACCACACAGAGCCCCAGCACAGCAACACATTTAGACCCAACCAAATCATGAGAAAACACAAAGAGAATTACTTGACACATTGGAAAGAATTAACAAAAAAACAGAGCAAACTAGAATGCTATTTGGCCCTAAACAGAGAGAACACAGTGGCAGAATACCTGACCACTGTGACTGACCCAAACTTAAGGAAAGCTTTGACTATGTATAGACTCAGTGAGCATAGCCTTGCTATTGAGAAAGGCCGCCGTAGGCAGAACTGGCTCTCAAGAGAAGACAGGCTATATGCACACTGCCCACAAAATGAGGTGGAAACTGAGCTGCACTTCCTAACCTCCTGCCAAAGGTATGACCATATTAGAGACACATATTTCTCTCAGATTACACAGATCCACAAAGAATTAAAAAACAAATCCAATTTTGATAAACTCCCATATCTACTGGGTGAAATACCACAGTGTTCCATCACAGCAGCAAGATGTGTGACCTGTTGCCACAAGAAAAGGGCAACCAGTGAAGAACAAACACCATTGTAAATACAAACCATATTTATGTTTATGTATTTTCCCTTTTATAATTTAACCATTTGCACATCGTTACAACACTGTATATATACATAATATGACATTTGAAATGTCTTTATTCTTTTGGAACTTCTGTGAGTGTAATGTTTACTGTACACATTTTTTGTTTATTTCACTTTTGTTTATTATCTACTTCACTTGCTTTGGCTATGCTAACATATGTTTCCCATGCCAATAAACCCCCTTGAATTGGCATGAATTTAATTTAATTGAGAGAGCGAGAGAGAGAGAGAGAGAGAGAGAGATAGAGAGAGACCAGCAAAGGGTTAAGTGAGTGAAAAGAAAAGAGGGAGGGATGTGTGAAAACAGAGGGAGGGAGGGAGTTATGCCAGTTTGGTGAGAGGAGGGAAAGTAGCCAAGGCTAAACTCAGTCCTCCAACAACCCCAGTCTGCTGTAGAGCACTCTTTCTCTCTCCACCCCTGTTTGTCACTTCCTAAGCCCTTAGACGTTGTAACCCAGGGAGCCGGTAGACCACCAATTCCTCAAGACAAGATGCCCCTGACCTTCCCCAGCCTCCCTCGCCTCCCCCGTCTCCCTCGTCATCTCCCCCGCCTCCCGTCTCTTCCCAGGCTGCGTGATGTGCCCATGCCCCGTCTTCCCATTCTGCCTGGCTTCTGCCAGGGGCCTCGGAGGCTGCTGCTGGACTGCAACTCTCCGCTGGACCATCTCCCTGTCTCAGGTATGTACCCTCGGACCTCCCAGCTCCCACTGGACCATCTCCCTGTCTCAGGTAGGTACCCTCTGACCTCCCACCTCCCACTGGACCATCTCCCTGTCTCAGGTATGTACCCTCGGACCTCCCAGCTCCCACTGGACCATCTCCCTGTCTCAGGTAGGTACCCTCTGACCTCAGACATCACTTCAACATCTAGTTTTGATTTACATTGTCAACTAACGTGAATTCAATGTGAAATCAAGAAACATTTGAACCATGTCAGTGGATTAAGGGTAAAAGTTGGCTGAAAAAAATACAAGTGTCTAAATTCCTTTCTGTTGATGACTTGTTGCAAATTCAATCAGTTTTCCACGTTGATTCAACAACATCACATATATTTTTTGTTGTTGAAACAATGTGGATTCAACCAGTTTGTGGCCAAAGGCTGTCTCAGCTAGGACCTTTCTGACCTATGACCCTTCACCCTATTGGAACATGACCTGGATTAAAGAAGAGATATAGTCTGTTTTAATTGATAGATTTATTCCCCATATACTAAACCACTGTTGGATGTCATTTCCCATATACTACCACACTATTGGGTGTCATTCCCCATATACTAACCCACTGTTGGGTGTCATTCCCCATATACTAACCCACTGTTGGGTGTCATTTCCCATATACTAACCCACTGTTGGGTGCCATTTCCCATATACTAACCCACTGTTGGGTGTCATTTCCCATATACTAACCCACTGTTGGGTGTCATTTGAGATTTGCAAAGAGAGATAGGTAGGAAGGTCACCATATAATCTCACTGTTCTCCAATTCACAAAACTCCCCAAGACATATTCAGTATGAGTGAGTTGTTGCTGTATTTAGACTGTCAGTATGTCTAGTTGTTGCTGTATTTAGACTGTCAGTATGTCTAGTTGTTGCTGTATTTAGACTGTCAGTATGTCTAGTTGTTGCTGTATTTAGACTGTCAGTATGTCTAGTTGTTGCTGTATTTAGACTGTCAGTATGTCTAGTTGTTGCTGTATTTAGACTGTCAGTATGTCTAGTTGTTGCTGTATTTAGACTGTCAGTATGTCTAGTTGTTGCTGTATTTAGACTGTCAGTATGTCTAGTTGTTGCTGTATTTAGACTGTCAGTATGTCTAGTTGTTGCTGTATTTAGACTGTCAGTATGTCTAGTTGTTGCTGTATTTAGACTGGCAGTATGTCTAGTTGTTGCTGTATTTAGACTGGCAGTATGTCTAGTTGTTGCTGTATTTAGACTGTCAGTATGTCTAGTTGTTGCTGTATTTAGACTGTCAGTATGTCTAGTTGTTGCTGTATTTAGACTGTCAGTATGTCTAGTTGTTGCTGTATTTAGACTGTCAGTATGTCTAGTTGTTGCTGTGTAAAGGTGTGAGTGGAGTTGAACCAGATTACCTCTGACTGAGCTGCTTCACATGGAAGGGATCAGAACTGCATCCCAATTGGCACCCTATTCCCTTTATAGTGCACACTACCCATTGGGCCCTGGTCAAAAGTAGTGGACTATGAAAGGAATACGGTTCCATTTGAGATGCAGCCAACAACTCCCACACTGCTCTGGGGCTGGCACAAATCAGACTGGCCTGTTTTTACCCACACTGCTCTGGGGCTGGCACAAATCAGACTGGCCTGTTTTTACCCACACTGCTCTGGGGCTGGCACAAATCAGACTGGCCTGTTTTTACCCACACTGCTCTGGGGCTGGCACAAATCAGACTGGCCTGTTTTTACCCACACTGCTCTGGGGCTGGCACAAATCAGACTGGCCTGTTTTTACCCACACTGCTCTGGGGCTGGCACAAATCAGACTGGCCTGTTTTTACCCACACTGCTCTGGGGCTGGCACAAATCAGACTGGCCTATTTTTACCCACACTGCTCTGGGGCTGGCACAAATCAGACTGGCCTGTTTTTACCCACACTGCTCTGGGGCTGGCACAAATCAGACTGGCCTGTTTTTACCCACACTGCTCTGGGGCTGGCACAAATCAGACTGGCCTGTTTTTACCCACACTGCTCTGGGGCTGGCACAAATCAGACTGGCCTGTTTTTACCCAACAACATGGAAGCCATCATGATATTTTAATTGAATACAGTACAGTAGGTGAGCCTGAAACACAACAGGTAGAAAACCCCTTTAGAGGTGGACTGGAAAAGAGTGAGTATGGTATAGTGTGTGTGGGTGAGGATGGTATAGTGTGTGTGGGTGAGGATGGTATAGTGTGTGTGGGTGAGGATGGTATAGTGTGTGTGGGTGAGGATGGTATAGTGTATGTGGGTGAGGATGGTATAGTGTGTGTGGGTGAGGATGGTATAGTGTGTGTGGGTGAGGATGGTATAGTGTGTGTGGGTGAGGATGGTATAGTGTGTGTGGGTGAGGATGGTATAGTGTGTGTGGGTGAGGATGGTATAGTGTGTGGGTGAGGATGGTATAGTGTGTGTGGGTGAGGATGGTATAGTGTGTGTGTGTGTGTGGGTGAGGATGGTATAGTGTGTGTGGGTGAGTGAGGATGGTATAGTGTGTGTGAGTGAGGATGGTATAGTGTGTGTGGGTGAGGATGGTATAGTGTGTGTGTGGGTGAGGATGGTATAGTGTGTGAGGATGGTATAGTGTGCGTGTGTGGGTGAGGATGGTATAGTGTGTGTGGGTCTATCTATCTATCTATCTATCTATCTATCTATCTATCTATCTATCTATCTATCTATCTATCTATCTATCTATCTATCTATCTAGTGTGTGTGGGTGAGGATGTTGTGATGCTGTGGATGTACTATTAGAGGATGAGAACATGTATTAATCAGTGTAATACTCAGTTCTGAGGACAAGGGCAGGGGGAGGGAGACTGGGGGAGGGAGACTGGGGGAGGGGGGAAACAGTGATGAAAGTACTGCTACACCAATTTATTTTCTTTCTGTCTTTCTCTGTCATGTTATCTCTTCCTGTGTCTCTCTCTCTCCCTCGCTCTCTCTCTCCCTCCCTCTCTCTCTCTCTCTCTCTCTCTCTCTCTCTCTAATACGCCTGCTCTCTCCAGCACGGTCTCTGTCTCTGCTATCTCTGTAACTGCGCATGCATGAATGAAGAGTGGGGCGTGTGTTCTGTGCTGCGAGGATTAACATCACACAGTACAGGGTATGTCTGGCTCTCAGAGGGTGTGTGCGTACCAGTGTGTGTGTACCAGTGTGTGTGTGTTTGTGTGTGTGCATTGTTATCGAGTCCAAGCTCAGTGCTGCTGCAGCCAAGGTCACAGGAGCCTGGTCACATGCACAGTGTGTGAGCGAGGTAGCGAGTGAGTGTGAAGAGTAGCCCTTCTCTCTATGTGAAAAGCAGGGGGTGGGGACCTCAAACCTCAATTCATCCATCCATGTACGGTAAGGATGGTGTGTGTGTGTGTGTGTGTGTAGTGTATTTTACTCTGTTTCCTCTTTGCTATGCATGTCTAGTTGTAGGAGTTGGAGTCTGTGTCTCTGGTGCCAACAGCAGGTGTTTGGGCAGTGTGCTTTTGCATTGTGTGTGCGTGTGTGTGTGCTCTGGGCTTTCTTTCACTGTCATGGGAACGTGATGCTGAAGGAACAGATTGTGAGTGAATGGATTAGCTACTGTACGTCTCACTGAAGCTAACTACTGTACACACACAGAACAGATGTTCAAACAAAACGGGAGATATGTTATCACAGGATTGGAGGAGAGAATGATTGACAAATGTTCCTGTGATTCTAAAGTAGACATATAGCATAGAGAGCATGCAGTCTGGAAACAAGCCCTAGTATTCCTACAGTGTGGAAGGATTACTAAAAAATGCTGCAGTCAGTCATATCGAAGGGTTGTAATCACATATTACAGAGAGTATTTGGTTTCCTTTCTGTGGATCATCATCTCACCTCTCTATATGTACTCTGTGTCACTTATCTGTGTTAATGAGATGGATGCTTCTGTTTCTCCCACAAAACCCACACTCTTCTGTACCACTGTTTTATTTAGGAGTCATCACCGCAGGTGTGTGTGTTTCGTCAGTTTGAGTATAGTCTGTCTGTGTGTTTGTTTAGTCTGTGTGTGTGTTTGTTTAGTCTGTGTGTGTGTGTGTTTAGTCTGTGTGTGTGTGTGTTTAGTCTGTGTGTGTGTGTGTGTGTGTGTGTGTGTGTGTGTGTGTGTGTGTGTGTGTGTGTGTGTGTGTGTGTGTGTGTGTGTGTGTGTGTGTGTGTGTGTGTGTTTAGTCTGTATGTGTGTGTGTTTAGTCTGTATTTGTTTGTGTTTAGTCTACGCCCCAGACACAACAGTGGTTCCTGCTATGCCGTACACACAACATTAGTTCCAGCTATGCTGTACACACAACATTAGTTCCTGCTACGCCCCACACACAACATTAGTTCCTGCTGCTCCCCACACACAACATTAGTTCCTGCTATGCACCGCACACAACATTAGTTCCTGCTACGCCCCGCACACAACATTAGTTCCTGCTACTCCCCATACACAACATTAGTTCCTGCTACTTTCCTAAAACATTAGTTCCTACTAAGCCGTACACAAAACATTAGTTTCTGCTACGCCGTACACAAAACAATAGTTCCTGTTACGCCCCACACACAAGATTAGTTTCTGCTACACCCCACACACAACATTACTTCCTGCAATGCCCCGCACACAACATTAGTTCCTGCTGCGCCCCACACACAACATTAGTTCCTGCTATGCACCGCACACAACATTAGTTCCTGCTATGCCCCGCCCACAACATTAGTTCCTGCTACTCTCCATACACAACATTAGTTCCTGCTAATTTCCTAAAATATTAGTTCCTACTAAGCCGTACACACAACATTAGTTCCTGCTACCCCAACACACAACATTTCTTCCTGCTACGCCCCACACACAACATTACCTCCTGCAATGCCCCGCACACAACATTAGTTCCTGCTACTCCTCACACACATTAGTTCCTGCTACGCCCCACACAAAACATTAGTTCCTGCTATGGCGTACACACAACATTAGTTCCTGCTACGCCCCACACACAACATTAGTTCATGCTGTGCCAAAGACACAACATTAGTTCCTGCTACTCCCCACACACAAAATTAGTTCCTACTAAGCCTCACACACAAAAATAGTTCCTGCTATCCCCCAAACACAACATTAGTTCCTGCTACGCCCCACACACAACATTAGTTACTGCTTCGCCTCACACAAAACATTAGATCCTGCAACGCCCAGCACACAACAATAGTTCCTGCTATGCCCCGCATACAACATTAGTTCCTGCTACTCTCCATACACAACACTAGTTACTGCTACTTTCCACACACATTAGATCCTGCTACGCAGTACACACAACATTACTTCCTGCTACTCCCCACACACAACAGTAGTTCCTGCTACGCCGTACACATAGCATTAGTTCCTGCTACGCCGTACACATAACATTAGTTCCTGCTGCGAAGTACACACAACATTAGTTCCTGCTACCCCCACACACAACATTAGTTCCTGCTATGCCCTGCACACAACATTAGTTCCTGCTACGCCATACACACAACATTAGTTCCTGCTACGCCGTACACACAACATTAGTTCCTGCTACACCCCACCATTAGTTCCTGTCACGCCCCACACACAGTATAAGTTCCTACATGGAACCCAAAAGAGGATCTTCCTGGAACCAATAAGGGTTATCCTATGGGGACAGTCTTTTTAATAAGAGTGTACTGCTATTGTACACTTGCTTAATTACTATAATCAATAAACTTGGTCTCTCTCTCGCTCTCTCTCTCTCTCGCTCTCTTTTTCTCTCTCTCTCTCTCTCTCTCTCTCTCTCTCCCTCTCTCTCCCTCTCGCTGTGTGTGTGTTTAGCAGGTGTGTGTGGATGCTGTGGGGCTTTGAGACCTCGCTATAAGAGGCTGGTGGACAACATCTTCCCAGAGGACCCAGAGGTACATGGACTTATAGAGGCTATACTATTTAACCCTATATGTATCGTACAGTAAAGTACAGTATAGAGATCCTATTATATGTTCGCCTCAGCTGTGGCTCACAGAAGCAGCACATGCAGGGCCGGCCCTGGGTATAAGCGATGTAAGGGGTCGCTTAGGGCCCCCAGCCACTAGCGGGCCCCCAACCCCCACAATTTACTTTAAAACCACAACATTTTATCTGTGGTTTGGAGAGAATTACAGGAAATGTACAAAATAAATTCTCTCCACCTTCAAGAGGGGGACCACCAAATGTTTTACCCGTGAGGTGGAAGGGGGCCCAAATACCAAATCTCGCTTAGGGCCCCCAAATGGCTAGGGCCGGCACTGAGCACACGTACACAACGGTTGCTAATATCGATGGCAGGAACCACTTTAGAAGAAAATACATTTGCCAAAAACAAACGGTCACTGAAATAGTGGTAGAATAAATTAATCCACACAACTACTCACATTTTTTCAAGACCAGGGACAGTATATGCTGTCAGAGAGAAACAAGTTGTGGGCAATGCTAACAATTTAGCCGCCACATCGTCCTCGATTACTCTCTCTGCAGTTTCCATCGCCATGGTTACATACACTCACTGCAGAAAGCAAGCCAGCTGGCTAGGCTCAAGAGTGAGAAAAAAGATATGTCTCGCTATTGGCTCTGAATTAGTGATGTATACTTAGAGGGCCTTGAGGCATCATACAATTGTCCCACCTATTACAAGACCATTTGTGATTGGTTGATTCTACTGTCATTCCAAAATGCTGCTCTAATTGAAGTCAATGTCAATGACGTTGGCTGGTGTCTTCTATTCAAAGGCCGAGGGTCTAGCCAATGAGCGTTGAGCCCAGCTAGATTATTTCTACCAAGAGATTACCAAAGAACTATTTTGATTGGATATTTTTTTCTCTTGGATATTAAACCTTCTTTTTCCAACACAAACTGAAGAAATTTAATAGGAAGATCATTACAATTAAGACAAAAAAAGGTTAAATCAATGAAAACAAAATGACAAAATATAATATATAAAAATATATACAGATTTGTATCTATCCTTAGGCCCTCTCTGAGGACGTAGAAGGCCTTGACGGTTCCCCACATGGGGTTGTTTAGATTGGTGTGTTTTCATGGTTGTTCAATGACAGACATGTATTTGTTTAAAAACTTGTTGGTTTCATTTCAGAGAGACAAATAATCATACATTTTTTTGCAAAAGGCTATGTATCCGCCTCACTTTCAGATAAATAAATAGTGTTCCTAGGTTTTACACAGTCATCCTAAGATAGCTCATTGAGACAAACACATATCACAGTCAAATATACAGAATATGAACATTCCATTTCATCTAAACATTGGATATATACTGTTTTGCAAAAAAAAACAAATTTTCATACACATCTAAAATCTATTAAATACAAATCTGTGTTTTACACACACATAAAGGTACAACAATCAATCATATGTGGTTGTTTTGTGTCATTTGTTTAATTCTATAGTTATTTACTTAATTCTATAGTTCTATGTGTAATTCTATATATAATTCTATAGTATATGTAATTCTATAGTTATTTACGTAATTATATAGTTCTATACGTAATTCTATAGTTCTACATGTAATTCTATATATAATTCTATAGTTCTATATGTAATTCTATAGTTCTATATGTAATTCTATAGTTCTATATGTAATTCTATAGTTCTATATATAATTCTATAGTATATGTAATTCTATAGTTCTATGTGTAATTCTATATATAATTCTATAGTTCTATATGTAATTCTATAGTTCTATATGTAATTCT
>CM042406.1:33604768-33614768 GCA_023634145.1 Thymallus thymallus | reverse complement strand
TCTAACCTTAAACCTAACCCTAATTCTAAACTTAAACCTAACCTTAATTCTAACCCTAACCCTAACCTTAATTCTAACCCTAACCCAAATTCTAACCTTAAACCTAACCCTAATTCTAACCCTAACCCTAACCCTAATTCTAAACCTACCCCTAACCCTAATTCTAACCTTAAACCTAACCCTAATTCTAACTCTAATTCTAAACCTACCCCTAACCCTAATTCTAACCCTAATTCTAATTCTAACCTTAAACCTAACCCCTAAGCCTATAATAGCCTTTTTTTGAGGACTAGTAACATGCCCTCACTTCTCTGAATTTTAGTTGGTTTACAATTCTTGTGAGGACTTATGGTGCACACACACACACACACACACACACACACACACACACACCCTTGAAGTGTGCAGGCTGGCCAGGCTCATATCTATATTGGATGAATATGAAGGTTTATTTATAGAGACAGACACTACTGGCAGGCAGCATGATATGTTTTCTCCATCCCTCCCTCTCCCCTCTCTCTATCCTTCCCTCCCTCTCCTCTCTTTATCCTTCCCTCCCTCTCCCCTCTCTCCCTCCCTCCTCTCTCTATCCTTCCCTCCCTCTCCCCTCTCTCCCTCCCTCCTCTCTCTATCCTTCCCTCCCTCTCCCCTCTCTCTATCCTTCCCTCCCTCTCCTCTCTTTATCCTTCCCTCCCTCTCCCCTCTCTCCCTCCCTCTCCTCTCTCTTTATCCCTACCTCCCTCTCCCCTCTCTCCCTCCCTCTCCTCTCTCTTTATCCCTACCTCCCTCTCCCCTCCCTCTCCCCTCCCTCCCTCCCTCTCCCCTCCCTCTCCTCTCTCTCTATTCCTCTCTCCCTCTCCCCTCTCTCTATTCCTCCCTCCCTCCCTATCCCCTCTCTCTATTCCTCCCTCCCTCTCCCCTCTCTCTATTCCTCCCTCCCTCTCCCCTCTCTCTATTCCTCCCTCCCTCCCTCCAGTTTGTGAAGTTTGCCAACATCGAGGAGGACACTCCGTCGTACCACCGCAGTTACGACTTCTTTGTGTCACGTTTCAGCGAGATGTGTCACTCCAGCTATGAAGATCCTGATGTACGCACCAAGTGAGTGACCCAGAACTGCTTCCTCTTACCTTTAACTCTAAGGTGAAGTGTGTAGGGGAGAATAGTTGATTTGGGACCGCTCTAGTGTATCAGACATTTCTATCCCCGCTAAACACAACCCTATCTCTCTCTCCACCCCCACTCTCCCATCCCCCTCCCTTTCCCCTCTCCAGGATCCGTATGGCAGGTATCCGTGGTCTCCAGGGTGTGGTGAGGAAGACAGTGAATGATGAGCTGCAGGCTAACATATGGGAGCCTCAACACATGGACAAGATAGTCCCCTCTCTACTGTACAACCTGCAGGATCCCACAGACAGGTAGCTCAGTGTGTGTGTATATAATGTCTGTGTGTTTGTGTTCATTCATGTCAAACATCTCCTCCCTCTGCATGCAGTGTTAATGTTGCCACAGTGACAGGTGTGGTAAAGCAGCCAGGTCACCCGTGATACAAGTCATGATTTGACGTCCATCCATCTTTGAGGATGTCGGGAGATGACGAGGAAACCGGCCACTAGGAGCAACCGTTAGCGCTGTTACCTTCAAGCAGGTTTCGGTTTAACTAGGGTGTTTTGGATGGGGATGGCGGGTGGGCGTAAGCATCTGCCTCTGATTCCAAAGATTTCAAGTTCGAATCCCTAACCATTTGGAGTGAATACCTAACTGTAGCCCCTAGTGGCTGGTTTCCACGTCATCTCCCGACATCCTCAGACATGGATGGAAGTTGAGTACTGACTTGTATCACAGGTGACCTGGCTGCTTTATTGAACACTCTGTTGCAGGAAAACTTAGCACAGGAAATGTAAATTATTAGGGTTTACAGTGTACACTGCAATCAGTTGCCTTAATATTTTTAAGTTCAGAAATGAGAAGTCAGAAGTTTGAAGAACTTGAAGGTTTAAAATTAGATAAACATATACATTTCATTGAATAGTACTTAAATTATTGAGAAAGCATACACAAATATTCTATGTTGATACAACTCAAAAGCTTTATTCCCATTACTCAATGTATTAAGGTTAACATACGTTAACAGCTTTGACTGTGTAAACTAAATATTTATTGTGGCAGAAACCTAATGTGTATGAGTTTCCATTACTTTAAATGCTATTGAACATTTTAAGTAATTACAACTCAAAAATAAAGAAATGAGAAACTCAAAATCAAATTTTTGACTACTTAAGAATTTTGTGGCAACTGATTGCCTTAAAAAAATAAAGCACTGCCAACACAAAAGACACTAAAACTGTCATCTTTGAAATGGCCAACTTGAAAAAAGGTTCAATTGTAAGTGGCACATTGTTGTTACTTTTCAATCCAAAGTAAACATTCACAAGGCACTGCAGAACACTATAGAAATAGACATGACAGAATGTTAGACTAATGTTAAAAGCCAATGTACATAATACACAAGCCAACCAAGAAAAACACTATCAGGACACAATTATTATTATTAAGTACTGGCCAAAATGTCCTGTAAAACACATAATAAAATTAATAAAAATTGCCATTTTATTTTTCATACTTACAGTACATAGTGGCCTATCAGTGTTAAAGACTTATTTATCTCACGGATTTCCTAAATAATAACAAGCTGTACCTCATAGAACTTAGTAGGGACTCTTTCTCAGTTACATACAGTAGGCTGTCATAAATTGCAATTTGATGTTTATTTTTTAAGTGTTTGTCAACTATTCGTTCAGTGTTAAGCACTTTAGCCAGAGTTCCAGAGAGTGAGTGTTCATGTATGTTTTTAAGTGTAAGTAGTGTGTTTGAGCTTGTGTGTTAAAATTCTTAAACATCATGGCTCAAGTCTCTTGAATACCACAAGGGAAAATGTATTAAAACATAAATGTGAGCCACAGTGGGGCTGAGAAAGTCTAATAAAAATAGGAGACCTGATCCATGAGCAACCACATAGGAGACCTGATCCATGTGCAACCACATAGGAGACCTGATCCATGTGCAACCACATAGGAGACCTGATCCATGAGCAACCACATAGGAGACCTGATCCATGAGCAACCACATAGGAGACCTGATCCATGAGCAACCACATAGGAGACCTGATCCATGAGCAACCACATAGGAGACCTGATCCATGAGCAACCACATAGGAGACCTGATCCATGAGCAACCACATTGTGAAGTAAAAACAAAACCTGCAGTGGAACATGACAATGCATGCAAGTCCTTCAACTGCACTCAAACTGAGACACTTTAATTAAGAAATGAAACCAACAACTTGAAACGTCTCCATAGTGTTAAAACAAGAGGAGAAGTGACTTCCACTCCTCTGTCAAGCTCTGCATGCTGACATCATCAAGGTGTTCTCAAGGGTCTGCAACCAAGGTGATCATTTCTTAACCTCCAATCCAAGCAAAATCTTTTGAAAAAATTCAAAAGTATTGGTTAGCCTCTTGGGATAGCTGAGGTGAAGAGCGTAGATCAGGCCAAATAATACTAAAACAGCATCAGCTAGCTGACTGAGGTTGGTCACCACTTCACTGTCTAGGACAACAGAACTCTTCACATGGTGGTAGTGAACTAGGTCTTTCACATTACTACTGACGGTTGTAAAAAGGGCCACTGACGCATCCACGAGCTCTATCTCATCTGAATCCTCCTGCAGAGAGAGAGAGAGACAGAAAGAAAGTGAGACAGAAAGAGAGAGAGAAAGAAACTAATTTGACTAATACTAGGAGACTGGTAGCAACATCCTGTATAAAGTGTACAGTGCATAAGCAGCAGAACTAGCTCAACTAGAATAGTCCTGATATTACACATTTATGAACCAACCACGCATGTTCTAAAAAATCCCGACACATCCTCGTTCATGAAGACGGGAAAAGCATGGTGCGCCTTGTGTGGATATCATGTAGTTCCTGCAAAGACAAATACATACTATGACAGACATACTGATCAAACCAGGATAATTGCATCCTTACTACTATAAAAGTGAACCGCCTTAAACCGTTAGTCAACCTTACATAAAAATACCATCATTTGTGTTTTCTCTAACCTGTTGATCGTGGATCTTTAAGACGTCACGAAGAGCATCTGCAATCCGTCCCATCTTTGAAGCCTTTTGTCTGAACATGGTCATCAAACGAGGTGTGTGTCGATCCAACTCTGCAAAGAATTTGTTGGGCAAGTTCTGGTTCGTGATTCTCTGGAACTCTGCATACATGACAATAGTGTATGAATAACATACAGTATGTATAACTATGTACACCATGCATAAAATAGATTCATAAAAGGGTTCACCTCAGACTCCATACGCAGACCAGGCCAGAGATCAAGGAACTGCTTCACTGGTGGGCTGGTGGTCACTATGATCTGCCGCCTCAATGCAAATGTGGTTAGCATCATCTTACTGATTAAGGTCTTGTTTTTTTCAGTCTTTTTAACCTCTTCAATAATTTCCTGCCTCAGAACTTCAAGCTGCAATTTAATTAAATAATTTACAAAAATATATAACTACACCAACACCAATTAGACTACCCTTTTACACCCCATTTGCATGCGAGTACAACCTGTCTCAGTTGCAAATCTACTAGGGAAATTGAAACATGACAGCCATATTTAATGCCACATGGGCAACAGTATAGTTAGCTAATGAGTAACTCTATAAATACATAAATAAAATTAGGTTCAAGTCCAAGGACTTATCAAGTGTTATTATTAACATACGGTTTATGGTGTATTTTTCATAGTTGCATTAGTAGCAGTAATGTTAACTGTTTAAGTAGATAATGGCGTAAAGGTACTGTTAGTGTTTTTCTACATACCCAACGTAACTAAATGTACTGTATGGCGGGAAATAGGCCGCGTTTTACCCATGCCGTAAAAACTAAGTTAGCAGCTAGCTAGCTAGAATCCGCATTGTTGTTTTACAAAGGATAGCTAAGGTACTAAGCACCTCTAAAGGTAGTGATGTTGACTAAAATACACCACAAGCATGGACGTCTTTAATTCAAACCCGTCAAATGTTCATTCAGTTTATGTTAACAAAGTGAAGATTACATCTTACATCTTACATCTCACGGTTTACAGCAGCGGAGACGAGACTGAATTTATGGCGGGTCTTGGGTAGCGCGGTCCTCAGACGTTGACGTGACGTTAGTGAAATCCAAGAAGATTTAAACACTTTTGACGTTGGGGTTTACAGTGTAGTGTATTTGAGGTTTAAAAATGCTTCTAAAGTTAGTAATTTCTACTTCGAAATTTCAGACTTGATTTTCCCTTACGAAGAATGTACTATATCAACCCCTACAAAAATGTCCATTAATTATAATCCACATAATAATTCACATTTCCTGTTGCAGCAGGATTATTTTCCTGCTGTAGGGAACTAGTTCAAATTAAGATCCTACATCTATACTGTATGTAGTGGTTCCCCTGGCTGTGAGAAGGAGAAGGAGAGTCCAGCTGAGCTGACTGAGAGATGCTTCAGAGAGCTTCTGGGTAGAGCTGCCTACGGAAACATCAAGAACGCTGTCAAACCTGTACTAATGTGAGTAACACACACACACACACACACACACACACAACACAACACAAATCATGCTTTATGAATCAAACCAAGCATGTGTGTTAAAGGCACCTGGATAACCATTCTCTGTGGGAGGGGAAGAGCTTTGCTGTCCGCTGCTTCAAGATCATCATGTACTCTATACAGGTCAGGATCATCACATTCTCATATCAGCATTTCGCAGGTCACTACAGTATCTGCTGCTATGGCTACTATGGTTTCACATCACTCAATGACTAAAATATAACCTCTCCTCTCCTCTCCTCTCCTCTCCTCTCCTCTCCTCTCCTCTCCTCTCCTCTCCTCTCCTCTCCTCTCCTCTCCTCTCCTCTCCTCTCCTCTCCTCTCCTCTCCTCTCCTCTCCTCTCCTCTCCTCTCCTCTCCTCTCCTCTCCTCTCCTCTCCTCTCCTCTCCTCTCTCTAGTCACAGCACTCTCACCTGGTTATTCAGCAGCTGCTAGGTCATCTGGATGCCAACAGTAAGAGTTCAGCCACAGTGCGTGCTGGGATAGTGGAGGTCCTGTCTGAGGCTGCTGTCATTGAGGCCAGTGGCTCTGTGGGTGAGTGTGTGTGTGTGTGTGTGTGTGTGTGTGTGTGTGTGTGTGTGTGTGTGTGTGTGTGTGTGTGTGTGTGTGTGTGTGTGTGTGTGTGTGTGTGTGTGTGTGTGTGTGTGTGTGTGTGTGTGTGTGTGTGTGTGTGTGTGTGTGTGTTTGGGAGACCCTGTACTAAAACACCCAAACCCTAGCCACTGTTTACTAGGCTCTCATGATGCTCTGAGAGGATCTGACAGGTTGGTCACAACAATGATGTAATGCATGTGTATCTAAGAGGCAGAAGGCTGTGTGGTGTTTTGTATTTATGTTTTTCTTTAACCTTTATTTAACCTTTATTTCATATATTTTTTAACCTTTATTTCATATATTTTTTAACCTTTATTTCATATATTTTTTAACCTTTATTTATTTAACTAGGCAAGTCAGTTAAGAACAAATTCTTATTTACAATGACGGCCTATCAAAAGATAAAAGACCTCCTGCTGGGGACGGGGTGAAAAATATAAATATAAGACCAAACACACATCATGAAAAGAGAGACAAAACAACACTACATAAAGAGAGACAAAACAACACTACATAAAGAGAGACAAAACAACACTACATAAAGAGAGACAAAACAACACTACATAAAGAGAGACAAAACAACACTATATAAAGAGAGACAACACAACACTACCTAAAGAGAGACAAAACAACACTATATAAAGAGAGACAAAACAACACTATATAAAGAGAGACAAAACAACACTATATAAAGAGAGACAAAACAACACTATATAAAGAAAGACAAAACAACACTACATAAAGAGAGACAAAACAACACTACATAAAGAAAGACAAAACAACACTACATAAAGAGAGACAAAACAACACTATATAAAGAGAGACAACACAACACTACATAAAGAGAGACAAAACAACACTACATAAAGAGAGACAAAACAACACTACATAAAGAGAGACAAAACAACACTACCTAAAGAAAGACAAAACAACACTACCTAAAGAAAGACAAAACAACACTATATAAAGAAAGACAAAACAACACTACCTAAAGAAAGACAAAACAACACTACCTAAAGAAAGACAAAACAACACTACCTAAAGAAAGACAAAACAACACTATATAAAGAGAGACAAAACAACACTACCTAAAGAGAGACAAAACAACACTATATAAAGAGAGACAAAACAACACTATATAAAGAAAGACAAAACAACACTACATAAAGAGAGACAAAACAACACTACATAAAGAGAGACAAAACACTACATAAAGAGAGACAAAACAACACTACATAAAGAGAGACAAAACAACACTACATAAAGAGAGACAAAACAACACTACATAAAGAGAGACAAAACAACACTACATAAAGAGAGACAAAACAACACTATATAAAGAGAGACAAAACAACACTATATAAAGAAAGACAAAACAACACTATATAAAGAGAGACAAAACAACACTACATAAAGAGAGACAAAACAACACTACATAAAGAGAGACAAAACAACACTACATAAAGAGAGACAAAACAACACTATATAAAGAGAGACAAAACAACACTACATAAAGAGAGACAAAACAACACTACATAAAGAAAGACAAAACAACACTATATAAAGAAAGACAAAACAACACTATATAAAGAAAGACAAAACAACACTACCTAAAGAAAGACAAAACAACACTACCTAAAGAAAGACAAAACAACACTATATAAAGAAAGACAAAACAACACTACATAAAGAGAGACAAAACAACACTACATAAAGAGAGACAAAACAACACTACATAAAGAGAGACAAAACAACACTACATAAAGAGAGACAAAACAACACTACATAAAGAGAGACAAAACAACACTATATAAAGAGAGACAAAACAACACTACATAAAGAGAGACAAAACAACACTACATAAAGAGAGACAAAACAACACTATATAAAGAGAGACAAAACAACACTACATAAAGAGAGACAAAACAACACTATATAAAGAGAGACAACACAACACTACATAAAGAGAGACAAAACAACACTACATAAAGAGAGACAAAACAACACTACCTAAAGAAAGACAAAACAACACTATATAAAGAAAGACAAAACAACACTACCTAAAGAAAGACAAAACAACACTACCTAAAGAAAGACAAAACAACACTACCTAAAGAAAGACAAAACAACACTACCTAAAGAAAGACAAAACAACACTACATAAAGAGAGACAAAACAACACTATATAAAGAGAGACCTATGACAACAACATAGCAAACAAGGCAGCAACACGACAACACAGCATGGCAGCAACACAACATGACAACAACATGGTAGCAACACTACATGGTAGCAGCACAACATGGTACAAACATTATTGGGCACAGACAACAGCACAAAGGGCAAGAAGGTAGAGATGACAATACATCACACAAAGCAGCCACAACTGTCAGTAAGAGTGTCCATGATTGAGTCTTTCAATGAAGAGACTGATATAAAACTGTCCAGTTTGAGTGTTTGTTGCAGCTCGTTCCAGTCGCTAGCTGCAGCAAACTGAAAAGACGAGCGACCCAGGGATGTGTGTGCTTTGGGGACCTTTAACAGAATGTGACTGGCAGAATGGGTGTTGTATGTGGAGGATGAGGGCTGCAGTAGATATCTCAGATAGAGGGGAGTGAGGCCTAAGAGGGTTTTATAAATAAGCATCAACCAGTGGGTCTTGCGACGGGTATACAGAGATGACCAGTTTACAGAGGAGTATAGAGTGCACTGATGTGTCCTATAAGGAGCATTGGTGGCAAATCTGATGGCCGAATGGTAAAGAACATCTAGCCGCTGGAGAACACCCTTACCTGCCGATCTATAAATGATGTCTCCATAATCTAGCATGGGTAGGATGGTCATCTGAATCAGGGTTAGTTTGGCAGCTGGAGTGAAAGAGGAGTGATTACGATAGAGGAAACCAAGTCTAGATTTAACTTTAGCCTGCAGCTTTGATATGTGCTGAGAGAAGGACAGTGTACCGTCCAGCCATACTCACAAGTACTTGTATGAGGTGACTACCTCAAGTTTTAAACCCTCAGAGGTAGTAATCACACCTGTGGGGAGAGGGGCCTTTGTTGTAGAACGTTTAACACAAATTCCGGGGAGGGGCCAGCTTAGTATAAGACTGTATCATCTGCATATAAGTGGATGGGAGCTTCCTACTGCCTGAGCTATATTGTTGATGTAAATTGAGAAGAGCTTGGGGCCTAGGATTGAACCTTGGGGTAATCACTTGGTGACAGGCAGTGGCTGAGACAGCAGATTTTCTGACTTTATACACTGCACTCTTTGAGAGAGGTAGTTAGCAAACCAGACCAAGGATCCCTCAGAGACACCAATACTCCTTAGCCGGCCCACAAGAATGGAAGGGTCTACCGTATCAATAGCAGCACAACATTGCTTAGAATCAAGGGCAGTGGTGACATCATTGAGGACCTTTAAGGTTGCAGTGGCACATCCATAACCTGAGCGGAAACCCGATTGCATACAAGAGAGAATTGGGCGTCAGGTAGCCTAGCGGTTAGAGCGTTGGGCCAGTAACCGAAAGGTTGGGACTAGTCGCATTAGAAGGGCTGGGAGATGAGGAAATGTTGGATGGGCAAGGAGGCATGGCTGAGTCAAATAGGAATCCTGACTTAATGAAGTGTTGATTAAAAAGCTCTGCCATGTGCTTCTTGTCAGTAACAACCACATCATCAAACTTCAGAGCGAGAACTGCTCCTTAAAGTAACTAACTTTAGCCATCCAGATAGCCTGAGTGCACTTAT
>CM042406.1:33584768-33597268 GCA_023634145.1 Thymallus thymallus | reverse complement strand
GAGTAACTAGAACAGTACTAGTTCCTCCAGACAGTACAGCCCACAGAGAGTAACTAGAACAGTACTAGTTCCTCCAGACAGTACAGCCCACAGAGAGTAACTAGAACAGTACTAGTTCCTCCAGACAGTACAGCCCACAGAGAGTAACTAGAACAGTACTAGGTCCTCCAGACAGTCCAGCCTACAGAGAGTAACTAGAACAGTACTAGTTCCTCCAGACAGTACAGCCCACAGAGAGTAACTAGAACAGTACTAGTTCCTCCAGACAGTACAGCCCACAGAGAGTAACTAGAACAGTACTAGTTCCTCCAGACAGTACAGCCCACAGAGAGTAACTAGAACAGTACTAGTTCCTCCAGACAGTACAGCCCACAGAGAGTAACTAGAACTGTGCTAGTACTTCCAAACCTTTACTCACAGTACATGTAACGCCTTACTTGTAGCTTGTTACTACCCACACAGTCAGACAAACACACATACAACACACACACACCTAATCTTATATATTTTCTAAACCTTCAAAAACCACTGGTTTCTCTTCCTGGACGCTGTGGTCTCTGATTGGTTGTCTATCCCTGTTAGGACCTGGCCCTGGCCAATGACGAGAGACTATCTCTGTACAATCGCTGTGCTGTCCACGCCCTTTCTGCTGCCTACCTCAGCCTTATCTCTCAACTCACCACCGTCCCTGCATTCTGCCAGCACATCCATGAAGTAAGTAAGGCCTTATCACTCAACTCACCACCGTCCCTGCATTCTGCCAGCACATCCATGAAGTAAGTAAGGCCTTATCTCTCAGCTCACCACCGTCCCTGCATTCTGCCAGCACATCCATGAAGTAAGTAAGGCCTTATCTCTCAACTCACCACCGTCCCTGCATTCTGCCAGCACATCCATGAAGTAAGTAAGGCCTTATCTCTCAGCTCACCACCGTCCCTGCATTCTGCCAGCACATCCATGAAGTAAGTAAGGCATTATCACTCAACTCACCACCGTCCCTGCATTCTGCCAGCACATCCATGAAGTAAGTAAGGCCTTATCTCTCAACTCACCACCGTCCCTGCATTCTGCCAGCACATCCATGAAGTAAGTAAGGCCTTATCTCTCAGCTCACCACCGTCCCTGCATTCTGCCAGCACATCCATGAAGTAAGTAAGGCCTTATCTCTCAGCTCACCACCGTCCCTGCATTCTGCCAGCACATCCATGAAGTAAGTAAGGCATTATCTCTCAGCTCACCACCGTCCCTGCATTCTGCCAGCACATCCATGAAGTAAGTAAGGCCTTATCACTCAACTAACCACCGTCCCTGCATTCTGCCAGCACATCCATGAAGTAAGTAAGGCCTTATCTCTCAGCTCACCACCGTCCCTGCATTCTGCCAGCACATCCATGAAGTAAGTAAGGCCTTATCACTCAACTAACCACCGTCCCTGCATTCTGCCAGCACATCCATGAAGTAAGTAAGGCCTTATCACTCAACTCACTACCGTCCCTGCATTCTGCCAGCACATCCATGAAGTAAGTAAGGCATTATCACTCAACTCACCACCGTCCCTGCATTCTGCCAGCACATCCATGAAGTAAGTAAGGCATTATCACTCAACTCACCACCGTCCCTGCATTCTGCCAGCACATCCATGAAGTAAGTAAGGCATTATCACTCAACTCACCACCGTCCCTGCATTCTGCCAGCACATCCATGAAGTAAGTAAGGCCTTATCACTCAACTCACCACCGTCCCTGCATTCTGCCAGCACATCCATGAAGTAAGTAAGGCCTTATCACTCAACTCACCACCGTCCCTGCATTCTGCCAGCACATCCATGAAGTAAGTAAGGCCTTATCTCTCAACTCACCACCGTCCCTGCATTCTGCCAGCACATCCATGAAGTAAGTAAGGCCTTATCTCTCAACTCACCACCGTCC
This sequence comes from Thymallus thymallus, assembly GCA_023634145.1. Lineage (NCBI taxonomy): Eukaryota > Metazoa > Chordata > Actinopteri > Salmoniformes > Salmonidae > Thymallus > Thymallus thymallus. The sequence goes on along the minus strand of CM042406.1, from coordinate 33,595,340 downwards.
CTGCATTCTGCCAGCACATCCATGAAGTAAGTAAGGCCTTATCTCTCAGCTCACCACCGTCCCTGCATTCTGCCAGCACATCCATGAAGTAAGTAAGGCCTTATCACTCAACTCACCACCGTCCCTGCATTCTGCCAGCACATCCATGAAGTAAGTAAGGCCTTATCTCTCAACTCACCACCGTCCCTGCATTCTGCCAGCACATCCATGAAGTAAGTAAGGCCTTATCTCTCAACTCACCACCGTCCCTGCATTCTGCCAGCACATCCATGAAGTAAGTAAGGGTGTGTGTGTGTTCATGCTGCTGTGTTCTTCTTCTCTAGGTGATTGATCTGAGACAGAAGGAGGTACCCTACCTGCTGCCTGAAGACATCTTTATTGAAACCCCCAGGTACAAACAAACACAAACAAACACACACACACACACACACATCTAATGTATACCGTAAAACAACACCAAACGGGTGTACAGACACCAACGGGAGTACAGAACCCCAACGGGAGTACGGACCCACAACAGGAACACATACCGCCAACGGGAACACAGACCCCCAATGGGAGAACAGACCCCCAATGGGAGAACAGACCCCCAACGGGAGTACAAACCCCAAACGTGAACACAGAGTCATACTAAGACAAAATAAACGTGATAAAGTTTGCACTGTAAATAATAACACATTAGTGCAGGAAATGAAAAAATGTATTAAAATGCTGGAAGTAAATTCTGAAATTAAACAATTAAGTATGCAAATGAGCAAAAGCTGTGTTCATTAAGGAAACAGACGCCCGGCTGAAACAGAAGTCAGTCTCTAATAGCCACCTGATGTGTCCAGTGATTTAAATATAGTATGCCCGGGCTACTCATTAAAGTTTTACGGTAACTAAACACTGAGCCTCCAACAAACACTGCTCTCTGAAATAAAACCTCTGCTTCACGTGCCAGCATCCAACAAATTTCACAGTTCAAGCTAATTAACCTCTCACTGTGTTGTGGTGTTCATGTTCATCATGGTGAGAACCGGTGTGTTCCCAGAGTTCCAGAGTCTCTGGCGAGAGTGGAGGGAGAGGTGTTCTTCCAGCAATTTAAGATTGCTGAGGTGCTGGGAGGGAGTGGCTACAACATAGACATCCTGAACACACCGTTCACACCCCAGATCACAGGTACACACACACACACACACACACACACACACACACACACACACGCACACACACACAGTAGTACACTCCACACACACACCTTAGCAGACAGCTGTATGTGTGTTGTAGATGAGGACCGTCTGTCGAAGAGGAAAAGTATAGGAGACACCATTTCTCTGCAAATGGACATGGACCCAGGATACAGCCCAGAGAGAGAACAGGTAGACTGTGTGTATTCTCTCTAAGGCCAGGATTCTATCAGGTCGGTGGTAACACGAGTTAGCTGACAGTTGCATAGATTTTCATTGCTTTTGTTTAGGCGTTGTCGGAGGTGGAACTGCGTTAGGCTGCTCTCGAGGTCACTGTCACAAAACCACACCCATCCTTACATCCCACCCACATTATGAGTTTAGAATTAAATGACTAGAGGTGCTATGTCATAAACCCTCAAAGTTCCAGAATGGTGTGAAAATGACATCCATATTGGTCAGGGAGAAATCCAAATCAGTCTAGCTGGAAAAAATAAGTAAGGCATGTGATATATCAGAAATATACTGTGTAATATAATTACTGTCAACCTAAAATATATTAATATACTGTAGCTTAACCAAGTTTGATAGAAATGTTCTGTATACATAGCCTCTAAAATAGATGTAAACAGACCGTAAATGTCAACATTTTCATTTTTTTGGAAAGCTGTGAGTGTTATTAATATCTTGCCTGTCCTATCATCTTGTCGGGGCCTGACGATAGGGGTGTCTAGAGGCATCTATGATTGGTTGGGTTAACTGTCGGGGCCTGACGATAGGGGTGTCTAGAGGCATCTATGATTGGTTGGGTTAACTGTCGGGGCCTGACGATAGGGGTGTCTAGAGGCATCTATGATTGGTTGGGTTAACTGTCGGGGCCTGACGATAGGGGTGTCTAGAGGCGTCTATGATTGGTTGGGTTAACTGTCGGGGCCTGACGATAGGGGTGTCTAGAGGCGTCTATGATTGGTTGGGTTAACTGTCGGGGCCTGACGATAGGGGTGTCTAGAGGCGTCTATGATTGGTTGGGTTAACTGTCGGGGCCTGACGATAGGGGTGTCTAGAGGCGTCTATGATTGGTTGGGTTAACTGTCGGGGCCTGACGATAGGGGTGTCTAGAGGCGTCTATGATTGGTTGGGTTAACTGTCGGGGCCTGACGATAGGGGTGTCTAGAGGCGTCTATGATTGGTTGGGTTAACTGTCGGGGCCTGACGATAGGGGTGTCTAGAGGCGTCTATGATTGGTTGGGTTAACTGTCGGGGCCTGACGATAGGGGTGTCTAGAGGCGTCTATGATTGGTTGGGTTAACTGTCGGGGCCTGACGATAGGGGTGTCTAGAGGCGTCTATGATTGGTTGGGTTAACTGTCGGGGCCTGACGATAGGGGCGTCTAGAGGCGTCTATGATTGGTTGGGTTAACTGTCGGGGCCTGACGATAGGGGCGTCTAGAGGCATCTATGATTGGTTGGGTTAACTGTCGGGGCCTGACGATAGGGGTGTCTAGAGGCATCTATGATTGGTTGGGTTAACTGTCGGGGCCTGACGATAGGGGTGTCTAGAGGCGTCTATGATTGGTTGGGTTAACTGTCGGGGCCTGACGATAGGGGTGTCTAGAGGCGTCTATGATTGGTTGGGTTAACTGTCGGGGCCTGACGATAGGGGTGTCTAGAGGCGTCTATGATTGGTTGGGTTAACTGTCGGGGCCTGACGATAGGGGTGTCTAGAGGCGTCTATGATTGGTTGGTTTAACTGTCGGGGCCTGACGATAGGGGTGTCTAGAGGCGTCTATGATTGGTTGGGTTAACTGTCGGGGCCTGACGATAGGGGTGTCTAGAGGCGTCTATGATTGGTTGGTTTAACAGCTGCCATACGCTGTCTCTAACTGGGGATCCTATTTCAGTTGATTATTGTGCCGCCCTGTGATTGGTTCTCTGTTCTGTTGCTTGTGTACATCAGTTCCTGGTTTTGTTCTCTCCTTTGTTGTTTTGTCTTCAAATAAAAGGAATGTCGTTAAACTACTGCTCAGCGCCTCGGGTCCTAACTAACAACCATGACACATCTACTGATTTCAGTCAGTGTATGGCTGTGGATTGGCTGCATTGTTTGAGTGGAATGTTGGCCAATTCAGTTGTTTTGAAAAAAATATTGAATCAATCCTTTAAAACCAGCTGGCTAGCTAGGTAACAAACATACAGTTAAAGTCTTCAAGTTCATTCTTATCACAGCACTGGCTGACCAACTCCCTCAACATAGTTCATGTCCATTCTAGTATTGTAATACCTAATTCTATGACGACTCAAATTTAAAATAATAAAACAAAATGATTGGGATTTATATCAGCCTAATTGAGGTGTAGATTATATCACACATTCGTAGCCCGGCTATGGCTACATGGGATTTCTAATAATGTGGCTCGGTGCATCCAATGCCAATATCCATAATAGGCAGCCTAGCGCCAGGAGACGCTTGTCCATCTGACAGCTATACCTCCGACACTGCACAAAACAAAAGCAATGAAAAGCTACGGGCTTGTGGGCTTGCGCGGGTTACGGCTGATCTGACTGAATCCCGGCCTTACTCTCTCATTACTATCCTTGTTGTCTGCAGAAGTCTCCAGCAGAGCAGATCACCTTTGAGACTCTGAAGAATGCCATCGGTAAGATTGACACACACACACACACGGACCACATAGTGAATATGTCTTATAGTTTTATAGTTATGTTTTGGATAAAAGCATATTGTCTCTCTCTCTCTCTCTCTCTCTCTCTCTCTCTCTCTCTCTCTCTCTCTCTCTCTCTCTCTCTCTCTCTCTCTCTCTCTCTATCTCTATCTCTCTCTCTCTCTCTCTCTCTCTCTCTCTCTCAGTGGATAGTGTGAATGGTGAAGAGCAGGAGAGGGAGAAGAGGAGACTAGTGGTAGAGAGGTTTCAGACCGCCCCATTCGAGGAGATCGCCGCCCACTGTGGGGCCAAGGTGAGTCTTGACCCCTGACCTTTGAGCCATGACCTAGAATAAAATAGAATGCTATTTTGTATTGTTTTGCGCTGCTTTTAACTTTTTTTGTACATAATGTTTCCGCCATCAACAGCTGGTGCGCAAGTTGTAGACCACCGTACTTACCAAGAGAGTACTTATATTCTTTGCAGCTGTCTATAACCCCCACAAGCCGATGCTGTCATTAAGACAGCACTCAATGAGCTGCATAAGGCCATAAGCAAAATACTGACCCAGAGGCGGTGCTCCTAGTGGCCGGGGACTTTAATGCAGGAAATCTGAAATCAATGCTACTGATGTCTCAAGATTTGAAGGAGTGTGCAATTGGCATGCTGACTGCAGGAATGTCAACCAGAGCTGTTGCCAGAGAATGGAATGTTGACTAATCATTTCTGTACCATAAACGCCCTGCAACGTTGTTTTAGAGAATTTGGCAGTAAGTCCAACCGGCCAAACAACGGCAGATCATGTGTATGGCGTTGTGTGGGCAAGCGGTTTGCTGATGTCAACGTTGTGAAAAGAGTGCCCCGTGGTGGCGGTGGAACACAATTGCCTTTTATCGATGGCAATTTGAATGCACAGAGATACAGCAACTTCACACAGCCATTGAATAGGAGTTGGACAACATTCCACAGTCCACAATTAACAGCCCGATCAACTCTATGCGAAGGAGATGTGTCGAGCTGCATGAGGCAAATGGTTGTCACACCAGATACTGACTGGTTTTCTGATCCACGCCCCTACCTTTTTTTAAGGTATCTGTGACCAACAGAAGCATATCTGTATTCCCAGTCATATGAAATCTATAGATTAGGGACTAATTAATTTAATTCAATTGACTGATTTCCTCATATGAACTGAACTTCAGTATAACCTTTGAAATTGTTGCATGTTGCGTTTATGTTTTTGCCCAGGCTCGATGTACACTCAATGGACTCACACACACACACACATACACACACACACACACACACACACACACACACACACACACACACACACACACACACACACACACACACACACACACACACACACACACACACACACACACACACACACACACACACACACACACACACACACACACACACACACACACACACACACATACACACACACATACACACACACACACATTAACATTCCTTCACACTCTTCACATACACTGCTGCTACTCTGTGTTTATTATCTATACATAGTCCCACTGTTCCGGTACCCCCTGTATATAGCCTCCTCACATTGACTGTACTGGTACTTCCTGTATATAGCCTCCACACATTGACTCTGTACCAGTACCCCTGTATATTGGGGCAGCAGGTAGCCTAGTGGTTAGAGTGTTGGGCCAGTAACTGAAAGGTTGCCGGATCAAATCCCCGAGCTGACAAGGTAAAAATCTGTCGTTCTGCCCCTGAACAAGGCAGTTAACCCACTGTTCCTAGGCTGTAAATAAGAATTTGTTCTTAACTGACTTGCCTAGTAAAATAAAGGTTAAATAAAAAATAAATATAGCCTCCTCACATTGACTGTACTGGTACTTCCTGTATATAGCCTCCTCACATTGATTATGTACTGGTACTTCCTGTATATAGCCTCCTCACATTGATTCTGTACTGGTACTTCCTGTATATAGCCTCCTCACATTGACTCTGTACTGGTACTTCCTGTATATAGCCTCCTCACATTGATTCTGTACTGGTACTTCCTGTATATAGCCTCCTCACATTGATTCTGTACTGGTACTTCCTGTATATAGCCTCCTCACATTGACTCTGTACTGGTACTTCCTGTATATAGCCTCCTCACATTGATTCTGTACTGGTACTTCCTGTATATAGCCTCCTCACATTGATTCTGTACTGGTACATTCCTGTATATAGCCTCCTCACATTGATTCTGTACTGGTACTTCCTGTATATTGACTCTGTACTGGTACTTCCTGTATATAGCCTCCTCACATTGACTCTGTACTGGTACTTCCTGTATATAGCCTCCTCACATTGACTCTGTACTGGTACTTCCTGTATATAGCCTCCTCACATTGACTCTGTACTGGTACTTCCTGTATATAGCCTCCTCACATTGACTCTGTACTGGTACTTCCTGTATATAGCCTCCTCACATTGACTCTGTACTGGTACTTCCTGTATATAGCCTCCTCACATTGACTCTGTACTGGTACCACCTGTATATAGCCTCCTCACATTGACTCTGTACTGGTACTTCCTGTATATAGCCTCCTCACATTGACTCTGTACTGGTACTTCCTGTTTATAGCCTCATTATTGTCATTGTAATTGATTTCATTGATTACCTCTAACCTCTAATTCTATCTGAACGCTGAAAGTAACCCCATGAACAAAGTAGTAACTGTGTGTGTGTGTGTGTGTGTGTGTGTGTGTGTGTGTGTGTTCCAGTCCTCCCTGCTACAGAGTAAGCTGGACCAGATCTTTGAGCTGACCATCAGGCCGCCTCCCAGTCCCTCTGGCTCAGCCTCCCAAGGCCAGACCCCCACCCGCTCAATTCCTGTCTACGAGATGAAGTTCCCTGACCTATGTGTCTACTAGACACACACACACCCTGGTCTGTGTCCTGGTCTGTGTCCTGGTCTGTGCTCTGGTCTATGTCCTGGTCTGTGTCCTGCTCTGCCCTGGTCTGTGTCCTGGTCTGTGTCCTGGTCTGTGCCCCCCTGCCCTCTCTTTCTAGTGGGGACAATCTGCAGAATCCCCCCATTGAAATACCACTGGAATACCCCAACCGTCATCACATGTATATCAATGTTGTTGTGTGTTATATACAGCAAAACCTCTATATAGTTCAGCAATAATGTTACATCATCAGATTATACAACAAGTCTGTGTGTGTGTGTGTGTGTGTGTGTGTGTGTGTGTGTGTGTGTGTGTGTGTGTGTGTGTGTGTGTGTGTGTGTGTGTGTGTGTGTGTGTGTGTGTGTGTGTGTGTGTGTGAACTATTTAATGATCTGGCAGCTTCATTAAACAGTACCCGCAAAACACCAGTTTCAACGTCAACAGTGAAGAGGCGACTCCGGGATGCTGGCCTTCTAGACAGAGCTACAAAGAAAAAGCCATATCTCAGACTGGCCAATAAAAATAAAAGATTAAGATGGGCAAAAGAACACAGACACTGGACAGAGGAAGATATGGCTTTTTCTTTGCAATTCTGCCTAGAAGGCCAGAATCCCAGAGTCGCCTCTTCACTGTTGACGTTGAAACTGGTGTTTTGCAGGTACTATTTAATGAAGCTGCCAGTTGAGGACTTGTGAAGCATCTGTTTCTCAAACTAGATACTCTAATGTACTTGTCCTCTTGCTCAGTTGTGCACCGGGGCCTCCCACTCCTCTTTCTATTCTGGTTAGAGACAGTTTGCGCTGTTCTGGTGAAGGGAGTAGTACATAGTGTTGTACGAGATCTTCAGTTTCTTGGCAATTTCTCGCTTGGAATAGCCTTCATTTTTCAGAATAAGAATAGACTGACAAGTTTCAGAAGAAAGTTATTTGTTTCTGGCCATTTTGAGCCTGTAATCGAACCCACAAATGCTGATGCTCCAGATACTCAACTAGTCTAAAGAAGGCCAGTTTTATTGCTTCTTTAATCTGCACAACAGTTTTCAGCTGTGCTAACATAATTGCAAAAGGGTTTTCTAATGATCAATGAACCTTTTAAAATGATAAACTTGGATTAGCTAACAACGTGCCATTGGAACACAGGTGTGATGGTTGCTGATAATGGGCCTCTGTACACCTATGTAGATATTCCATAAAAAATCAGCCGTTTCCAGCTACAATAGTCATTTACAATATTAACAATGTGTACACTGTATTTCTGATCAATTTTATGTTATTTTAATGGACAAAAAATGTGCTTTTCTTTCAAAAACAAGGACATTTCTAAGTGACCCCAAACATTTGAATGGTAGTGTACGTTGTACCTGCATGTGTGTTACTACTGAGTGACTAAAGTGAATGTTATTGGGTGTTTGACTCTGTGAGGCATCCACGTTCTGAGGTGTGTACCACAAAGCAGGACCAAACAGTCAGCCAGATAACTGAAGTTACTAAGAATAAAGATTGTGTCAATTTATACCATTTCAGTTTGAAGTCAATATTTCTGTATGAACTATAGAAAGTTAGCAGGCTAACTCTTTGATTCTGCTTTGTGACCCCCCTAAACTACCACTGTCTGTGTAATCAATCAAACTGCTCTGCTCTATTCTACTCTACTCTACTCTGCTCTACTCTGCTCTGCTCTGCTCTACTCTACTCTACTCTACTCTGCTCTACTCTGCTCTGCTCTGCTCTGCTCTGCTCTACTCTACTCTACTCTGCTCTGCTCTGCTCTGCTCTGCTCTGCTCTGCTCTACTCTACTCTACTCTACTCTACGCACTGTAACAGTGTAATCTCTGTTACCACTATTCTTTTGAATGTCAATATTTAATCAAACTCTGAAAGCAGAATCCTGTCAATGTGGTGCGTCACTGTTTGTCTTGTTTGGGATCTGATACTGACGCTCTGATGCTTTGTTCTCAGTGTGTATTGTGTGAGTGTGCGTGTGTGTGTTTGTGAGTGAGCGTGTGTGTGAAAGGCAAAGTGTCTCTATCAGTTAATCTGTTCTAGTTGTTATACTAAAGCCAATCTACTTACAATCTTCAAGACAAATCAAAACAAAATCATTGATTAAATTCTAATTGATCAATATTGGTGATGGTGTGTGATTCAGTGCTTCGTACCTTGTTAAGTTCTAATTGATTAATATTGGTGACGGTGTGTGATTCAGTGCTTTGTACCTTGGTATTATCATGATTGTGCATTGAAACTAATACTGTTATTGGATCTCTGTGTATGTCCCTACCAGTCGCACGCCGGCATTGGTTTGTACACCTGTCTGTTAGAGTATGGTCTGTGTGTGTGTTTGTGTGTGTGTGTGTGTGTGTTGTGTGTATTGTGTGTGTTGTGTGTGTGTTATGTTGTATAATTGTGTCTCTCCATCACAGCTGTACATAGAATACTGAATATACAAATAAAATATAGAATTTTAGCAGATCCGTGTGTGTGTGTGTGTGTTTGTATTGTGTTTACATGGTGAGATTCTGGTCTTTGTGTCAGTAAACGAAAACTGCTAGACTGTGCTTTGAATCAGGGAGTAGGAACCAGTTCAGGGAACAGAAGTATAAAATAACAGCATTTTTGGAGGAATGGAAACAGAACCGCTTTTCTCAAATCTTGAGAACTGATTAATGATTATTTATTTATTTTTGTCATTTAGCAGACGCTCCTATCCAGAGCAATAAGGGTTAAGTGCCTTGCTCAAGAGCACGTTTTTCATCTAGTCAGCTCAGGGATTCGAACCAGCAAGGTTTTGGTTACTGGGCCAATGCTCTTAACTGCTAGGCTCCCCTTATAATGTTATGTTTTGTTCCAAAGATAATCCTAATGTCTTTTATATAATTCTGTAATTGGGTGAAGTTTTAATTATAGCAATAGCCTAATCACATTCCAGTTCATGTCATGTCATGATGTTCAGCGCTTAAGCCAAGCCCCCTCCATGTCCACCCCTTCTCTCTTTAAGCCAAGCCCCCTCCATGTCCACCCCTTCTCTCTTTAAGCCAAGCCCCCTCCATGTCCACCCCTTCTCTCTTTAAGCCAAGCCCCCTCCATGTCCACCCCTTCTCTCTTTAAGCCAAGCCCCCTCCATGTCCACCCCTTCTCTCTTTAAGCCAAGCCCCCTCCATGTCCAACCCTGTCTCTTTAAGCCAAGCCCCCTCCATGTCCACCCCTCTCTCTTTAAGCCAAGCCCCCTCCATGTCCAACCCTGTCTCTTTAAGCCAAGCCCCCTCCATGTCCACCCCTCTCTCTTTAAGCCAAGCCCCCTCCATGTCCACCCCTCTCTCTTTAAGCCAAGCCCCCTCCATGTCCACCCCTCTCTCTTTAAGCCAAGCCCCCTCCATGTCCACCCCTCTCTCTTTAAGCTAAGCCCCCTCCATGTCCACCCCTCTCTCTTTAAGCCAAGCCCCCTCCATGTCCACCCCTCTCTCTCGCTTTTTCCCCACCCGTCTCATATTCTGACCAATCAAACATGTAAACAGCTTACACGTTCCATAGCAAGCTTCTCTATCCGTGCTAATGGGTAGCTATATGAATCGTTACTTGTTTTTGGTTGGAACCGGTTCAGAACTTTATTTTCTTTGCGGAACACTGGAACAGAACGAAGAGAATAGGGGTTCTGTTCATAACGGAACGATTGGAAATTTATTTCAGTTCCATCCCCTGGTTTAAATATTTAATTAATTATTTACAAAATATTACATTCCAATAAATAATGTACTCTTCACTCAGTGACAACAGCATGGATCTGTACAGAGTTAGAATTTATTGGAGACATAATTACAGTAT
>CM042406.1:33567268-33579768 GCA_023634145.1 Thymallus thymallus | reverse complement strand
AGAGAGAGAGAGAGAGAGAGAGAGAGAGAGAGAGAGAGAGAGAGAGAGAGAGAATCCTGGAGGGACTGGTTATAGCGCGATTAACATTTAAGAGATAATCAACCAGAAGAAGGTATGTAGAAAGAGATTGAAGGATAGTGTTGAGTCACAGATACTGAGTGTAGAAAACATCATGAACTCCTTCCTAATATTGAGTTGCAGCCCCCTTTTCCCTCAGAACAGCCTCAACTCATTGGTCAGGGACAAGTGTTCCACAGGGATGCTGGTCCATGTTGACTCCAATGCTTCCCACAGTTGTGTCAAGTTGTGTGGATGTATTTTGGGTGGTGGACCATTATTGAAACACACAGGAAACTGTTGAGAGTGAAAAACCCAGCAGCATTGCAGTTCTTGACACAAACCGGTGCTCCTGGCACCTACTACCATACCCCGTTCAAAGGCACTTAACATTTTTTGTCTTGCCCATTCACCCACAGACAAAATCCATGTCTCAAGGCTTTAAAATCCTTCTTTAACCTGTCTCCTTCCCTTCATCTACACTGATTGAGGTGGATTTAACAAGTGACATCAATAAGGGATCATAGCTTTCAACTGGATTCACCTGGTCAGTCTGTCATGGAAATGTTCCTAATGTTTTGTCCACTCGTTTATCTCTGCGATATCAGCCTATCTAGAGGTTCTATAGCTATGCGTTACGCGTCGAGTGGCCATTCCAGGATGCAGAGGGTTAAGGAGCTCATCTTAACAACCAATCATGGTCTCTGCAGTTCTAAAGAGGTCGTAATAGCAAGTAGGGCTGCTGTGGTCTGACCGCGCTATGGAGAAGGAGGTCTAGTGAGGTCACATGACATAATGTGGAATAACAATGGGATACAGAGGGAGAGAAGGTGAGATGGAGAACAGGAATGATTGTAGGAGAGGAGAGGACATGGAAAGAGGGAGAGAGAGGAATAAGAGAAGGAGAGAAGGAGAGAGAGGAATAAGAGGAGTGAAGCAGAGAAGGAGAGAGAAAGACAGACAGACAGAAAGATGAGAGAGAGTGTGTTGAATAAAGGGTAGTTCCAGTAGGTAGTTTATATAGGCTGTAGGGTCCAGTAGGTAGTTTATATAGGCTGTAGGGTCCAGTAGGTAGTTTATATAGGCTGTAGGGTCCAGTAGGTAGTTTATATAGGCTGTAGGGTCCAGTAGGTAGTTTATATAGGCTGTAGGGTCCAGTAGGTAGTTTATATAGGCTGTAGGGTCCAGTAGGTAGTTTATATAGGCTGTAGGGTCCAGTAGGTAGTTTATATAGGCTGTAGGGTGCAGTAGGTAGTTTATATAGGCTGTAGGGTCCAGTAGGTAGTTTATATAGGCTGTAGGGTCCAGTAGGTAGTTTAAATAGGCTGTAGGGTCCAGTAGGTAGTTTATATAGGCTGTAGGGTCCAGTAGGTAGTTTATATAGGCTGTAGGGTCCAGTAGGTAGTTTAAATAGGCTGTAGGGTCCAGTAGGTAGTTTATATAGGCTGTAGGGTCCAGTAGGTAGTTTATATAGGCTGTAGGGTCCAGTAGGTAGTTTATATAGGCTGTAGGGTCCAGTAGGTAGTTTATATAGGCTGTAGGGTCCATTAGGTAGTTTAAATAGGCTGTAGGTTCCAGTAGGTAGTTTATATAGGCTGTAGGGTCCAGTAGGTAGTTTAAATAGGCTGTAGGGTCCAGTAGGTAGTTTATATAGGCTGTAGGGTCCAGTAGGTAGTTTATATAGGCTGTAGGGTCCAGTAGGTAGTTTATATAAGCTGTAGGGTCCAGTAGGTAGTTTATATAGGCTGTAGGGTCCAGTAGGTAGTTTATATAGGCTGTAGGGTCCAGTAGGTCGTTTATATAGGCTGTAGGGTCCAGTAGGTAGTTTAAATAGGCTGTAGGGTCCAGTAGGTAGTTTATATAGGCTGTAGGGTCCATTAGGTAGTTTATATAGGCTGTAGGGTCCAGTAGGTAGTTTATATAGGCTGTAGGGTCCAGTAGGTAGTTTATATAGGCTGTAGGGTCCAGTAAGTTGTTTAAATAGGCTGTAGGGTCCATTAGGTAGTTTAAATAGGCTGTAGGGTCCAGTATGTAGTTTAAATAGGCTGTAGGGTCCAGTAGGTAGTTTATATAGGCTGTAGGGTCCAGTAGGTAGTTTATATAGGCTGTAGGGTCCATTAGGTAGTTTAAATAGGCTGTAGGGTCCAGTAGGTAGTTTATATAGGCTGTAGGGTCCATTAGGTAGTTTAAATAGGCTGTAGGGTCCAGTAGGTTGTTTATATAGGCTGTAACTGTCCCAGCTAGCACATAACATTTTGAGAACAATATGTTTATTACAGCTTGGTGAGAGCGTGGTTGTCCTATGGTTATTCAGTATGAAAATATATGCCCTTACTATTGTGAATTGACCTTAATAAGAGTGTCTGTCAAAGTGGAATTTGACAGACACAAAGACCAGGGAGGTTTTCCAATGCCTCACAAAGAAGGGCTCCTATTGGTAGATGACACTGAATATCCCTTTAAGCATGGTGAAGTTATTAGTTACACTTTAGATGGTGTATCAATACACCCAGTCACTACAAAAATACAGGTGTCATACCTAACTCAGTTGCCGGAGAGGAAGGAAACCGCTCAGGGATTTCACCATGAGGCCAATGGTGACTTTAAAACAGTTACAGAGTTTAATGGTAAATCCAACACAACGTATCACTGAGTACCACTTTTCATATTTTCAACCATGGTCAAATATACACGGGAGTTGCTTACCAAGACGCCATTGAATGTTCCTGAGTGGCAACAACAGAATGGTATATACCACTGATTGGCCAGCATTTTTTAAACACTAGTTTGAGGTGGAGTTTTGTACTTTTTTTTTTCTCCAATTGATGCTTTGTAATATGCAAGTACAGGATGAGTCAACAACATTATTTGGGTATGGGTTAACAGAATATATGAACTTTTAAACGTGAGATTTTAACTGCACAGTTACTTTAAATATCTTCATGTAATGTAGTCAGTTAGGAACTAACCCTCCATCTGTTCCCCATAGACACTGGGACAGCGAGCTAGTGTGGCTCGTTTTAAACAGGGAGTTTCTTGCTAGGCAGTTTTACCTTAGCTATCAGCTAGCAACTGCTATCAGCTTGAAAATGTTGTCTGTAGGCTTGGCTTGAATCCAACTCAGCTCTTTCCTCTGATAGCTGGCCACCGTGGACTTGTATGCTCAGACGTGCTCATGATTGTGAAGTCGTGAGTGTGAAGTCAGTGGCCTTATCCTTATCGATGTTGGTGATGACTTTGCTGAAGATCAGTTGGGTGTCAGCATTGAAGGGTCCAAAGTCACTCAAAGAATGGAGTCTCCTGCATGGAGTCTCCTGCATGGACCTTTAACTGCCGGGAGGGAGTTATAGAAAGCATGATGCAACCAATATTTATGCAACTCTCTCCGGTTCCCCCACCTTCTCCTTGTAGACGCAGTTCAGTCTTAGTGACACTCAGCTCCACTCAGATTGGATACTTATTTTTTCAGCTCCTCCACCTCCTCAATAGTGTTTTATGACCTAAATTCAAAAACGGTTTAACTCACCTGTGTGTGATTGTGTGTGTGTGTCTTCCAGAGGTGCAGCAGGTGAGGAACTAAACACTTCCAGCTGCAACTGGATCCTGGACTTCCTGACGGGCCACCCCCAGGTAGTAAGGGTAGGTAACAACACGATGACGCAACAATGTGTGTCATCGTAATATAACTCTGTCTCCCCTGTAGTTCTAGAACTCTGACTCCCATGTAGTTCTAGAACTTTAACTTCCATGTAATATAACTCTGTCTCCCCTGTAGTTCTAGAACTCTGACTCCCATGTAGTTCTAGAACTCTGACTTCCCTTTAGTTCTAGAACTCTGTCTCCCCTGTAGTTCTAGAACTCTGACTCCCCGTTAGTTGTAGAACTCTGACTCCCCTGTAGTTCTAGAACTCTGACTTCCCTTTAGTTCTAGAACTCTGACTCCCCTTTAGTTCTAGAACCCTGATTCCACACACAAAACAAATCCTGTAAACACCTACGTACGCACATACAAACACACATTCACACACACACACACACAACCGATCCTTTAAAACAAGCACACACACACACACACACACACACACACACACACACACACACACACACACACACACACACACACACACACACACACACACACACACACACACACACACACACACACACACACACACACAAACACATGCCTGCACATACGTACACACATACACACAAGCCTTCACACAAATATATACACAGACACGCGCACACACACACATACAGTACACATAATTTACACACACACACACGCATATACACACACTTTGGCCTGAATAGCTGATGTTTTGGCGGTGATGGACGTGTTATTGGAGCTGTCAAATTGGTGAGCTGCTGCTCTTGTGATCATTGTCACGAAGCCACACCGGTTCAGAACAAGAAAGTGTAGGCTATATAGAAATAATTAATACAATAATGAGGATTTCTATCATTCTTATCCAGTTGTAAATTACATCTCACATTCCAGTGGTCAAACTTGTAAACAAGGCTGCATGAATGGTCTGCCTATACATGTGAGAGAAGCAGACTCAGTCTCGACCCTTAAGTCTTTACTTAAGACTCATCTCTTCAGTAGGTCCTTTGATTGAGTGTAGTCTGGCCCAGGGGTGTGAAGGTGAACTGCAAGGCTCTGGAGCGATGAACCACCCTTGCTGTCTCTGCCTGGCCGGCTACCCTCTCTCCACTGGGATTCTCTGCCTCTGTCCTTATTACGGGAGCTGAGTCACTGGTTTATTAGTGCTCTTCCATGCTGTCCCTAGGAGGGATGCGTCACTTGAGATGGTTGAGTCACAGACTTGATCTTCCTATCCGGTTTTGCGCCCCCTTTGGCTTGTGCGGTGGAGGAGATCTTCGTGGGCTATACTCAGCCTTGTCTCAGGGTAGTAAGTTGGTCGTCTGTTGATATTCCTCTAGTGGTGTGGGGACTGTGCTTTGGCAAAGTGGGTGGGGTTATATCCTCTCCTTATAGCCTCCAGTATCTATGCTGCAATAGTCTATGTGCCGGGGGGCTAGGGTCTAGTCTGTTATATCTGGTGTAATTCTCCTGTCTTATCTGGTGTCCTGTGTGAATTTAAGTATGCTCCCTCTAATTCTCTCTCTCTCCCTCTCTCCCTCCCCTCCCAGAGGATCTGAGCCCTAGCACCATGCCTCAGGACTACCAGTTTCAACTGTTCTGCCTGC
Organism: Thymallus thymallus; assembly: GCA_023634145.1. NCBI lineage: Eukaryota > Metazoa > Chordata > Actinopteri > Salmoniformes > Salmonidae > Thymallus > Thymallus thymallus. Next base: position 33,574,494 of record CM042406.1, on the reverse strand, counting down.
GGCTATGGAACTCTGACCTGTTCACCGGACGTGCTGCCATGTACAATACCTGCTGTTTGTGTCTCTCATTCCCTCCCTCTCTCTCTCCCTCTCTACAGCACCTGCTGTCTCGACCTCTGAATGCTCGGATATGAAAAGCCAACTGACATTTACTCCTGAGATACAACCACTGGGATTATTATTTGACCCTACTGGTCATCTATGAACGTTTGAACATCTTGAAGAACAATCTGGCCTTAATGGCCATGTACTCTTATAATCTCCACAGCCAGAGGAGGAATGCCCTCCCCTCAGAGCCTGGTTCCTCTCTAGGTTTCTTCCTGGGTTTTTGCCTTTATAGGGAGTTTTTCCTAGCCACCGTGCTTCTACATCTGCATTGATTGCTGTTTGGGGTTTTAGGCTGGGGTTCTGTATAGCACTTTGTGACATCGGCTAACGTAAGAAGGGCTTTATAAATACATTTGATAAATGTATTAATTGATTGATTGATGGGATTTCTCTTAATGCTACTCTGTGCAGCCAATGGCAATGTCTGCTTTTGGTAATAGTGCCAGGAGACACTAATGCAGTTCCACCTCTGACACAGCCAAAACAACCGCTATGTGGATGTCGGCTAAAGTAGGTCTATGTTTCTGCGTGTATCTGTGTCTGGTGCAGGGAGGGCGGTGCTCATCTAAAGCTAAGCCTGCTGGGTCCTGATGGCGTGGTACTGCTGGATTCAGACTACTACTCCCTCAGGAAGAGCTCTATGATGATATGACCATGCACCTACAGACCACACCTGTCATCATGGCAACATCCATGACACACCGCCGCCATTGGAGACCTGCCAAGGTTGCTATAATGTGGGAGGGACATAGGATTGTTATGTCATCAAAGGAAGAGGTCACAAAGTACAAACGTCATCAGAATGTCGTCTTTGAGAAAACCATGCTCAGCAGAATTGATTCCACTACTTCCTGGTAAAAGGTCAAAGTTCACCGGCCAGTTTCCTACCAGGGCGGCACTGTTGACCACCACCACCACACATACACAAACAAACACTCACACACAAATACACACACAATTTTTGTATTTCCATCCATCTATTTCTGAGCCAACCAAGCAGGAAAACTAAACCAAGGACACTGCATCCCCACATCCCCATCAGCATCCCCAGTAACCCATCATATTGTAACCCAACATTCCTTCCTGGAACAGCGGCAGACAGATGTTTCCCTCAGGTTGCCATAAAGTGTACCCATTCAAATCAATTAAGTCATAATGGGTTGACCGTCGGCTATAGCGAGTGTACCCATAAAACCAAAGGAGGAAGTAAAAATGAAAAAGTACCCATCAATCAATTTTAGCTAACCCTAAACCTTTTCCTAACCTTAACCTAATTCTCATAACCTGCCACGTTAATTCTCATAACCTGCTGCGTAAGTTATCCTAACCTGCTACGGAAAGTCACTTATGCTAGTCAAAACCGGCATACCTGCCCTGAAAGCAGTATGAGTATCCACTGATGCGATAAAGCTTAATCTGTGCTGTGATTTGTTTAACATAATTTTAATGAACATTCTACATTACCACGGAAGTGATTGCATCACAATACCAGGCAGAAATGTGTGAGTGTACCGTTGAGTTTACCAGTCAAATTGCCAGGGTTTAAGGTTCAAAGCCCATTCTAACAATTCTATTACTATGGTAATTGTATGACAGATGTTGAAGCAAAATCACAACTGCAGAGTACAGGATATACAAATAAAAATGGAATGTACAGGGTGAGAACAATTTCACTTACATATTATGAATTCATATTTTATTTATTTATGGCAGCACATTATGGGTGACATTTTCTGAAGCAAGACAGCCCTCGCAACACACAACTTTTCACTAGATAAACATAACAGAATAGGACAGTTTGGTGATTAATCCAAAGCTATTGTATGGCATGCAAAACCTTTTTCCCACTGTTTACTTTAAATCCACATAAATGTTCCTTGGAGAGTAGTGGAGAGTAGTGGAGAGTAGTGGAGAGTGGTGGAGAGTAGTGGAGAGTAATGGAGAGTAATGGAGAGTAGTGGAGAGTAGTGGAAAGTAGTGGAGAGTAGTGGAGAGAAGTGGAGAGCAGTGGAGAGTAGTGGGGAGTAGTGGAGAGTAGTGGAGAGTAGTGGAGAGTAATGGAGAGTAATGGAGAGTAGTGTGGAGTGGTGGAGAGTAGTGGAGAGTAGTGGAGAGTAGTGGAGAGTAATGGAGAGTGGTGGAGAGTGGTGGAGAGTAGTGGAGAGTAGTGGAGAGTAATGAGAGTAGTGGGGAGTAGTAGAGAGTAGTGGAGAGTAGTGGAGAGTAGTGGGGAGTAGTGGAGAGTAGTGGGGAGTAGTGGGGAGTAATGGAGAGTGGTGGAGAGTGGTGGAGAGTAGTGGAGAGTAGTGGAGAGTAATGGAGAGTAGTGGGGAGTAGTAGAGAGTAGTGGAGAGTAGTGGAGAGTAGTGGAGAGTAATGGAGAGTGGTGGAGAGTGGTGGAGAGTAGTGGAGAGTAGTGGAGAGTAATGGAGAGTAGTGGGGAGTAGTAGAGAGTAGTGGATAGTAGTGGAGAGTAGTGGAGAGTAGTGGGGAGTAGTGGGGAGTAATGGAGAGTGGTGGAGAGTGGTGGAGAGTAGTGGAGAGTAGTGGAGAGTAATGGAGAGTAGTGGGGAGTAGTAGAGAGTAGTGGAGAGTAGTGGAGAGTAGTGGGGAGTAGTGGAGAGTAGTGGGGAGTAGTGGGGAGTAGTGGATAGTTGTGGATAGTTGTGGGGAGTAGTGGAGAGTAGTGGAGAGTAGTGGAGAGTAGTGGAGAGTAGTGGAGAGTAGTGGGGAGTAGTGGAGAGTAGTGGGGAGTAGTGGGGAGTAGTGGAGAGTAGTGGATAGTAGTGGGGAGTAGTGGAGAGTAGTGGGGAGTAGTGGAGAGTAGTGGGGAGTAGTGGGGAGTAGTGGAGACTAGTGGGGAGTAATGGAGAGTAGTGGGGAGTAGTAGAGAGTAGTGGAGAGTAGTGGAGAGTAGTGGGGAGTAGTGGAGAGTAGTGGGGAGTAGTGGGGAGTAGTGGATAGTTGTGGATAGTTGTGGGGAGTAGTGGAGAGTAGTGGAGAGTAGTGGAGAGTAGTGGAGAGTAGTGGGGAGTAGTGGAGAGTAGTGGGGAGTAGTGGGGAGTAGTGGAGAGTAGTGGATAGTAGTGGGGAGTAGTGGAGAGTAGTGGGGAGTAGTGGAGAGTAGTGGGGAGTAGTGGGGAGTAGTGGAGACTAGTGGGGAGTAGTGGAGACTAGTGGGGAGTAGTGGAGAGAAGTGGAGAGTCAATCCTGGCCTTAGTATGAAATAGAGTGCTGGAGAATATCAGGGAGGAGGGAAGGAACTCTATGTTCCTTTCATCAATATTTTTAGTACATTTGGTCCTGAAGTTAAAAACACAGCCTCACTCTCCAAGCCCTCAGAGAGAGAGAGAGAGAGAGAGAGAGAGAGAGAGAGAACTCAGACAGAGGTATTAGCAATTTGTAGTGTTTCATAGGGAGTGTATGAGTGTGTGTGTGTGTGTCTGTGTACATCAAATTGCTTTGTGAGTGCATGCATGTGTGAGTATGTGTGGAGGGAGGTAGGGAAGGAAGGAGGGAAGGAAGGAGGGAGGGAGGGAGGGAGGGAGGGAGGGAGGGAGGGAGGGAGGGGGGAGGGAGGGGGTGGGAGGGAGGGATGGAAAAGTGGAAACACTGCCAGCAGTATGTTTGCTTGAGGGGGAGGGAGGGTGGGTGAATCACATGATATTGGAACTCTCTCCTCTCTCTGTCTCCACAATAAGAATAATAACACACTTATTCAGAAATATAAATATTGCATATATCTATATTATAAATAAAGCAGAATTAGATTAAACTTAACAGGTTGTTCAGCACAGTAACATTAAGATATAACAATATTATCCTTAGCTCCACCTGTAGTTAAAGGCACAGGGGGACACAGTCTTCCAACTAGATCATCCAGGCACCAGTCCATCTGAGTATGTCCTTAGAAGAGTAGTTTAAGGTTGTTGGTCCACGAAGCAGAGAGGAGCAGGGAAGAACAGGATGTGTGTGTGTGTGTGTGTGTGTGTGTGTGTGTGTGTGTGTGTGTGTGTGTGTGTGTGTGTGTGTGTGTGTGTGTGCATGTGTTTTCCTTTACAGTGTGGTAAACTGGCCCAGGGCTTGCTTCAGCTTCTCAGCAATCTGGCCAATGAGAAGAAAACCACATTAACCAGCATGCAATAGGAGATGACAACTACATTAACCATCATGCAACAGGAGATAACTACATTAACCAGAGCATGCAACTATTACTCTATTTAGAGCTGTGCCATACTGTATACAGCATATTGCTGTCTTTAAACTATATTGTCTTTAAACCATATTGTCTTTAAACTATATTGTCTTTAAACCATATTGTCTTTCAACCATATTGTCTTTAAACCATATTGTCTTTCAAAACATATTGTCTTTCAAAACATATTGTCTTTCAAAACATATTGTCTTTAAACCATATTGTCTTTAAACCATATTGTCTTTCAAAACATATTGTCTTTAAACCATATTGTCTTTCAACCATTTTGTCTTTAAACCATATTGTCTTTAAACCATATTGTCTTTAAACCCTATTGTCTTTCAAAACATATTGATGTTTTGAAAGACAATAAGCCCCTGCCCCCCCCTCTCTCTCTGTCTCAGTCTTTCTCTTCTTACCATTTCATAGAACTTGATCTGTTCTTCCAGGTAGAGCTGCATGACTCTGTTGTAGTCATAGATACGGTTGCTATGGAAGTGGTTCATCTCAGCTGTATGGAAACACAGGTGGCAGGTAGAGAGGTCACGTTTAGTAATCAGTATTTACTAGGATCCCCAGTTAGCTGCTGCTGAGGCAGCGGCTATTCTTCCCGGGTTCCAAACAGGAAATATAATAAAATAAATAATATAGATTATTATACAGCACTACATTTACATTACAATGTATCCATTCAGCAATCCACAACTAGTGCATTCATCTAGCTAACATTGAACCTATTTGGTTAACTTAAGCTAGCTATGACAATCGGTTTGTATTGCTAGTACTCTATGGATTTGGGTTATTGTTCATTGTTTAGTTAGCTGGCTAGCTACATGTCTAAACAAAAGACCCCACGTTAACGCGTACTGTTAGCTAGCTAGCTGACATTAGATGGCTGGCTTGCTAGCTAACATTACGGGTGGGATCTGTGTGTAGTGATGTTATCTCAGAATGCCATTTAGCATCGCTAGTTATAGCCTAATGTTAGCTGACGGTAGGTAGCAGACGATCCATCAAGTTAGCCAGGTGTGTCTGACGGTGATTACAGCCATCTATTGTATAATAATACTAAAATATTTGTATCTGGAATTTGTCTTTCGGCTTCAGTAGAACACGGCTGACTCTCCTCCACCAGTCATACAAGGAGAATGGTCTAATGCCTCCCATCAAAAAGAGAGCAGGCCCAGGCAAGCACAGGTTACATCTGAAGCATGAGGACTTGCAGCGAGTGGTTAACTTCATCAACAATTGAAATTGGGTTTTTTTGTCCCAAAAATGATACTTTTAGTTTTTGAGATATTTAGCACCAGCCTATTATTAGTTAGCCATTCTAAAACTGACTGGAGCTCTGTCTTAAGGGTGTCAGATATTTATTTTATTGTTGCAGCTAATGTGTATACTGATGAGTCGTCAGCGTACATGGACACACAGGCATTATTCAAGGTCAGTGGAAGGTCATTAGTAAACACAGAAAACAATAATGGCCCTAGACGGCTGCCCTGCGGTACACCACACTCAACTGAATTTGCATTAGAGAGGCTCCCATTAAAGAAAAGCCTCTGTGTTCTATTGGATAAGTGACTGTCCATCCATGATATGGCAGAAGATGTTAATCCATAACACCTATGTTTTTTCAGCAATATGTTATGATCAATGGTATCAAAGGCTGCACTGAAGTATAACAAAACAGCTCCCACAATCTTTTTATTATCTATTTCTTTCAGCCAATAATAAGTCATTTGTGTCAGTGCTGAGCATGTTGATACCCATTTCCTATAATCATGCTGAACACCATTTTTTACAAAAGTTTGTTAAGCACTGGTAAAAGGCAGATTGGTCGGCTGTTTGAACCATTGCTATTTTTGGGGCAACGAAATGACCGTTGCCTCCAGGACTAAGGGCACACTCCGTCTTGCAGGGTTAGATTGAAGATGGCAAATAGGAGTCGCAATGTCGTTAAATAAAGTTCAAATAAAAAATGCATTCCACTTTTTTAACTTCATCCACATTAACTTTGTGGAATTCAAAACTACAGCGCTTGTCTTTCATTATTCGGTCCGCTATACATGAATATTAAGGCTCAGCACTTGTTGTTTGCATGTCATGCCTAGGTTTGCTAATCTTGTCAACAAAAAAGTTATTAAAGTGGTTGGCAATATAAAATTGTTTTTTTATGGATGAGCCATCAGCCTCAATGAAGGATGGAACTGAGTTAGCTTTTCTACCTAGTATTTCATTTAAGGTACTCCAGAACGTTTTACTATTATTCTTCATATCATTTATCTTTGTTCCATAGTATAGTTTCTTCATATTTTTGTTTAGTTTAGTTACATGATTTCTCAATTTACTGTATGTTTGCCAATCTGCTGTGTCGACAGATTTATTTGCCATTCCCTTAGCCTCGTCCCTCTCAGCCATACAGTTTTTCAATTAATCATCTCTCCATGGGGATTTGACCGTTCTGACAGTCAGTTTAATGGGGTGCATGCCTGTCAGTAACCAGAAGAAGCCGTTTCATAAATGCTTCAACTGCATTATCAGGATGTTCCTCATGACACACATCAGACTATATCCTGATCACTATATCTGATGGACGTGGATACTGCTTCAGAGCAGATTTCTGACACAATAGTAAATGTGATCAATACATTATTTAATTCCTGTGCTGTTTGTAAATACCCTGGTAGGTTGACTGATATCCTGAACCAGGTTGCAGGCGCTGGTTACAGTTTGAAGCTTTTTCTTGAGTGGACAGCTTGATGAAAGCCAGTCAATATTTAAATCACCCAGAAAATATACGTCTGTTCACATACATTATCAAGCATTTCACACATATTATCCAGATACTGACTGTTAGCACTTGGTGTTCTATAGCATCTTCCAACAAGAATGGTCTTTAGTTGAGGCAGGTGAACCTGCAGCC
>CM042406.1:33547268-33559768 GCA_023634145.1 Thymallus thymallus | reverse complement strand
AGTCAGTTCCTGTGACAGTAATGATGTTTCTCTAAGTCAATTCCTGTGATAGTAATGATGTCTCTTTAAGTCAGTTCCTGTGACAGTACTGATGTCTCTTTAAGTCAGTTCCTGTGAACGTAATGATGCCTCTAATCAGAAATACAGTCAGTTCTCTTAATGATACTAACCTAGATACCTACAGAGGCTACCTTGGAGTCTGCTCTCACAAGCCCTATGAACTAGGGTAATAAAGTAGTGTTCTCATCTCACTCTCTCTGTGCGTATGTGATTGCGCGTGTACCTGAGTGTTAGTGCTGTTGGTAGACTCAGGATAGGTAGCTGTCTCTGGTGTACTAGATGACATTGCACCAACCTGAGAGAGAGAGGGGGGGGGGGGGGGGGGGGGAATTGTTTACCCTTCAGACATCCAAACGGAGAAAGCTAAGAAAAGTTTCAAAGGTTTGATGACGGGACAGAACCATGAATGCCTGTTTGCAGATCTTACCAGCTGCAAAACGAGCAAATGTAACATTTAATACAAAACGAGGGCACATATGGAAAATAGTTATTTGCAACAATTTCCCTTTATCAAAAAAGAGAGGCATCAGCCAAGTCTGTCAGATCAGCATTTTTGAAGAAGCTGACCAAGTCAAAACATATCAAACAGTGAACTTATACCATAATGGGAAGGTATTGATACAAGGAAATGATTCAAGCCTCCAGGCTATTGAGAATGTGTTTGCTACCCTGAAAGTAGAAGCTGAACTCATCTCAGAAGCTGAGGAAAAAGTAAAGGAGGGAGATGATGGAGAAAAGCAGGCCAGGTACAGCTCCCTGCCACAAGGTGTCCTGGTCTCCTCCCTGCTGTACAGCTCTCTGCCACAAGGTGTCCTGGTCTCCTCCCTGCTGTACAGCTCTCTGCCACAAGGTGTCCTGGTCTCCTCCCTGCTGTACAGCTCTCTGCCACAAGGTGTCCTGGTCTCCTCCCTGCTGTACAGCTCTCTGCCACAAGGTGTCCTGGTCTCCTCCCTGCTGTACAGCTCTCTGCCACAAGGTGTCCTGGTCTCCTCCCTGCTGTATAGCCACAAGTGTCTGGATGCAGTGCATCTGCCGGGTGTCCCCTCTCCTTCTTTCCAAGCCCAAAAAGAAACTGGAGGGGAGGTCCATATGCCTAAGCTCCATGAAGCGAGAACGCACCAGTGCCCCATTCACTTTCTCCTTCAGCAGGCTGCCCAGCATGTCTCTGCTCCCTCAGGGTTTCCAGGGTCTGCTCCTGGTGGTCCGTGTCCAGGCTGCTCTCTAACTGGAGAACGTTATCCTCCAGGTCTCTCACTGCTCCATTCAGTGACCTAGTTGAGTTGAGTGTGTACTGCTGGCAAAAGATCTTAATCTGTGTTTTGCCGATGTCCCACCACTGCCTCACATTTTTATAATTTGGTTTTTCTTTTTTCCATAAGTCACAGAATGTATTAATTTTTTTTAACAAAAATTGTGTTTAATAATAACTTTACATTAAAATGTGTATTGTGAGTCAGGGGTAAGCATTACTGTAACTAACAGACAGTGGGGATCAGAGAGGCTGCTGGGGATGATGCTGGCTTTAATAAACTTATTCAGGTGAGTGTGTGCTTTGCACATATTTCTTAAGACGGTACCTTTTTTGCTGGTTAAAATCTTCCAATGTTGCCTTTCGTGTAACAATGTGCGCTGAGTGGAGGAATAATTTCAGACCTGGGAAGAAGTTTTTCCAAAAACGGATTTATTTTTTTCAAGGGAATAAACCTGGCTGTCGGGGATGTCAGAGATAAACGAGGAGTCAGAGAGCTCCCCCTCCATTTCCTCAGCTCCGTCCTCGCTGTCTGTTCCACCATCCACGGCTGCCCGTTCCTCCGCGGCTCTCTCCACCTCTACAGCGCCGCTCTCCTCTTCTCCTCCCAGCACATCCACAGCCGTCACCGCTGCCTCTGCCTTCGCTTGCAGGGGTTCAGAGAGAGAGAGAGAGAGGAGCGCTGCACAGCGCCAGGTTTGGAACCCGTCACCCGTGCCGTTCCCCTCTCCCTCCACTCCAGGAGGGCCAGACACTCCCGCCTGAGACTGCAGGATCCCCCCCAAGCACGGGCTCGGGTCGCTGCTCTGTTCCCCGCTCGCCGTTAGGCAGATCTGCAGCTCCTTTTGTAACCCTTTTTTTAAATGTATTTTTTAGTTACCACAACAAATGGCTTATTACTTTCAGTAACTTATTGTGAGAGACCGCGGCTGAGTCTCTTCAGCCTCGGCCATGTTGTAGGCGGCTCCATCCCAGTCGCCGGCTGCCGCTGCAACGGGGATCCTCCCGTTCACCCTCAACATCCCCAGCCTCTTGCCTGCCATCAGTACCTTGCTCCTGACTGGCTTCAGCTGTGTTTTTTCCCCCCGGGCAAGCTCTCCTTTGGTGTCCGTGTTCACCACAATTAAAACACAGCATTGTGTCAGAGATAACAAAAACAACACAGCTCATCCCCTCCACACTGAAGCTCCAGGCAACATCAATCACCTGCCCCGGTTTATTCAGAAGTAAAAACGCCTGTCACCGAAAAGACAGGACATGCTTTATATTTGCATCTTTATGTCCTAACGGGATATTTTTAATTGGGGACACCAGTTTACCATATCGGGCAAGTTATTATTTTTTTTTTAAACGGGGGCACATTTGACATAACGTTTGTAACAGGGGTTGCTAACGGGGACACTTGAATGAATTCTAATTTCACTGAAAAACCTTCCTCCACTAATTGGTTGACCAGCGATACCTATTTCAGAAATATAACAAATATTTTATTCATGCGGGATGCTGACACGATGTTGTCATACCCCACTATCTCTCCCACTGCCAGCAAGCACTCCTCCGCCGACACGCCGGCATCCAGCAAACAGCTAACCCCGTGTCGGCGGCTGAGAGCTCCCAGCCTTCCAGAGTGAGAACCCATAACGGGACCTGCACACACACAACGCTACACACTAAACAAAACAGTATATAAACAAACTATATAGTGGAGCTCCGTGCTAAACTGACATCTGATAGGCTACAGGAAGGCCTATAGTGGAGCTCTGTGCTAAACTGACATCTGGTAGGACACAGGTAGGCCTATAGTGGAGCTCCGTGCTAAACAGACATCTAATAGGCTACAGGAAGGCCTATAGTGGAGCTCAGTGCTGAATGGACAGCTGGAATAACAACATAGCTTTAGTTAAATGTAACAAGTAATATGTAACAGAATACTTTTTCAAATAACCAATCACAACACACACACACAATAACACACACACACACATAGTGACGCACACACACACACACATGGAAGTCATCTAATGTTGGAATTTCAGTGTACTTCCTGAATTGACTGGAATTGGAATGGAATTGACCGTAACCTTGGTGGTAACCGTAGTGGTAACCCTGGTGGTAACCGTGGTGGTAACCCTGGTGGTAACCGTAGTGGTAACCCTGGTGGTAACCCTGGTGGTAACCCTGGTGGTAACCCTGGTGGTAACCGTAGTACAAAGGTACTGATACCTAGTGGAATACAGCAGAATGAACATGTAACAGCAGCCTGCTGATTGGTGTTGTTATGGAGTGTCATCCACAATGAACCTGGTCTCCATCTATTACCTGTAAGTAGTCTTCAGGAACCAGCCCATTTTCTCCTCTAGAATTCTGAGCCATTATCCACCCTCCACCAACATTCTACAAAGAGAGAGGGAGAGAGGGAGAGAGAGAGAGAGAGGGAGAGAGGGAGAGAGAGAGGGGGGGGGGGAGGGAGGGAGAGCGAGGGAGAGAAGATATATAAAGTACTGCACACACTACAATTACTTAGGTTTAAACATATAAAGTACTGCACACACTACAACTACTTAGGTTTAAATATATAAAGTACTGCACACACTACAACTACTTAGGTTTAAATATATAGAGTCCTGGACACACTACAACTACTTAGGTTTAAATATATAGAGTACTGCACACACTACAACTACTTAGGTTTAAATATATAGAGTACTGCACACACTACAACTACTTAGGTTTAAATATATAGAGTACTGCACACACTACAACTACTTAGGTTTAAATATATAGAGTACTGCACACACTACAACTACTTAGGTTTAAATATATAGAGTACTGCACACACTACAACTACTTAGGTTTAAATATATAGAGTACTGCACACACTACAACTACTTAGGTTTAAATATATAGAGTACTGCACACACTACAACTACTTAGGTTTAAATATATAGAGTACTGCACACACTACAACTACTTAGGTTTAAATATATAGAGTACTGCACACACTACAACTACTTAGGTTTAAACATAAGCTCAACTGGAAACCTTAATGATGCAGTGAATGAACTGAGAGAGAAAGCAGGCAGGACATTCTACACCATTAAAAACACATTCAAATTGAAATACCTATTAAAATGTGGCCAAAACTAATTGAATGTGTCATTGAACTAATTGCACTTTATGGCAGCAAGGTGTGGGGTCCATGTGAAAAACAAGATTTCACCCAATGGGACAAACACCCCATTGAAGCCCTGCATGCAGAGTTCTGTAAGATTCTCCTACATGTCCAGAGGAAAACTACAAACAATGAGCTATTGAGTTTTGGAAACATCTAAATACATACAGTGACCCCCCCTCATATCATCACCAAGCCCTGCAATACCAAGAGCTGAGCAAAGAACAGAGTCCTCTCATCCAGCTGGTCCTGGGGCTGAGTTCACTAACCTGTTCTACTAACACACTGAAGAACAGAGTCCCCTCATCCAGCTGGTCCTGGGGCTGAGTTCACTAACCTGTTCTACTAACACACTGAAGAACAGAGTCCTCTCATCCAGCTGGTCCTGGGGCTGAGTTCACTAACCTGTTCTACTAACACACTGAAGAACAGAGTCCCCTCATCCAGCTGGTCCTGGGGCTGAGTTCACTAACCTGTTCTACTAACACACTGAAGAACAGAGTCCCCTCATCCAGCTGGTCATGGGGCAGAGTTCACTAACCTGTTCTACTAACACACTGAAGAACAGAGTCCCCTCATCCAGCTGGTCCTGGGGCTGAGTTCACTAACCTGTTCTACTAACACACTGAAGAACAGAGTCCCCTCATCCAGCTGGTCCTGGGGCTGAGTTCACTAACCTGTTCTACTAACACACTGAAGAACAGAGTCCCCTCATCCAGCTGGTCCTGGGGCTGAGTTCACTAACCTGTTCTACTAACACACTGAAGAACAGAGTCCCCTCATCCAGCTGGTCCTGGGGCTGAGTTCACTAACCTGTTCTACTAACACACTGAAGAACAGAGTCCCCTCATCCAGCTGGTCCTGGGGCTGAGTTCACTAACCTGTTCTACTAACACACTGAAGAACAGAGTCCCCTCATCCAGCTGGTCCTGGGGCTGAGTTCACTAACCTGTTCTACTAACACACTGAAGAACAGAGTCCCCTCATCCAGCTGGTCCTGGGGCTGAGTTCACAAACCTGTTCTACTAACACACTGAAGAACAGAGTCCCCTCATCCAGCTGGTCCTGGGACTGAGTTCACAAACCTGTTCTACTAACACACTGAAGAACAGAGTCCTCTCATCCAGCTGGTCCTGGGGCTGAGTTCACAAACCTGTTCTACTAACACACTGAAGAACAGAGTCCCCTCATCCAGCTGGTCCTGGGGCTGAGTTCACTAACCTGTTCTACTAACACACTGAAGAACAGAGTCCCCTCATCCAGCTGGTCCTGGGACTGAGTTCACTAACCTGTTCTACTAACACACTGAAGAACAGAGTCCCCTCATCCAGCTGGTCCTGGGACTGAGTTCACAAACCTGTTCTAATAACACACTGAAGAACAGAGTCCTCTCATCCAGCTGTACTATTTGACCATGGTTACTGATCAAAACCTTGATATAAACAAATATTGACAAAGTACAGGCTCAGTGAGCACAGCCCTGCCATTGAGAAGGGTAGACACAGGAAAACCTGGCTCCCTGTAGAGGAAAGGCTAATATAAAATGTATTTTGATTTGTTTAAAACTTTTTTGGTTAGTACATGATTCCATTGAGAGAGAGAGAGAGAGAGAGAGAGATAGAAGGAGGATAATTATTCATCAGAGCCTGGGCGGGAAAGTGTGAAGTGTGACATGGTGTCTTTGATACTTCAGGTGACTATGGCCAGACTAATGTGTACCTGGTTGAGGATGGTGACGGTCTCTCCTTCTCTGACTGTCAACTCGTTGTTTCCTGGTTCAGCACTGAAGTCATATATCACCTGGGCCTTAAACAGAGCACACACAGAGGAAGGATGACCTCCTCACCTCTCTGAATGATAGGACGTAGATGTCACCACACACACACACACACACTGCCTTTCTCTCCTGTCCCCCTTTTCTCTTTCACACACACTGCATTTCTCTTTAAAACAGCTTTCTACAAGCAGCAGTTCAGTAGACACATGAAGATGGACTTGCATGTAAATACTTCCAAGTGTTGTTTAATATGTCTATCCACATGGCATTCAATCCATATCTTGCATGACATTGGTTCGCTTTACAAAGTTGTTGTGTTTTTACAGTTTATAAAAGTAATTACTGCAATCGTCACTACATGGACTGATAGACCTACCCCCCCTCCCCTCAAATAACTCGTATTCTGTATGACAAAAAAATGTTCAATGATTTTCTATCATTCGAAAGAGCGTATAATAACATACTGTAGAAACTGTCCTACCTGCATTGCCATCGTTTCAGCGTTTATAATAGTTCTCCACGCAAAGACGTCTCGGTGAAAACAGCCCGCATCCGAATAAACCCAACGTCAACAAAGCAGACTAGACGAGACTACTCCCAGCTCGAAACGCTCCACTCTGGCGTTTCTTCTCTTACGGATATGTTGTTTCAACGTGATATTAAAGCAATCATCTGATACGACAGTCGCGTAGTTTTCCCACAACCGAATAGTTGTGTTAGTTACTTTGTATCCCCGCCGTAAAGAGAGAAAGCGAGAGAGAGGAGAAAGTGGAGAGGAGGGCACCCGGAAAGAGCCGCTCTTCCTCCAGGCAGGAAATTGGAACCTGTTTATCGGGATGTGGAGACAGTCGGACAGTTCAGCTCCTTTTCCGAGAGCTGCTTCTCTGTCACGGGTTTATACACTGAGTATTCACAGATCAGGAACTCTCAATTTATAGGCTAAGTAAGAGATATTGATACAATTAGCCTAAATTAATTGATGCAACTGTAAACTCTCTGCAAATTCCCTATAACACTGTTAAGAATGATAGGCGATATTTGGCCATAAAAGGCAAAATTGGGTTCTGATGAGACGTTTAAAATGCTATGAACCAATACTATGAACTAACGACCAATCATATGTGGATATTCTCCACTTAACCACTTTTAGCCAACAGGTAAGGCTAGTCTCCTAATAGTCTGTATTAGGCTGCATGCACAGGCAGTCCAATTCTACATTTTTGCCCAATTATTGATAAAATATCTGATCTGATTGGCCAAAATACCAATAATTCGACAAAAGATCAGAATTGGACTGCCAATGTAAACACAGCCTTATTGTTATAAGCATGTATAACCCTTAATGTCTTGTTAATAAGGCGCATTATATACATATTATGTGTTATGTAGATTATTTATATGTGTGTTTTTACAGAATAATCAGACAGTAAACTGGAAGGTGTTTCTGATATGGCTGTGCTAATCGATCCTGGTATGTCTGTGTTTGATACTGCTGGTGTACACTAGTCATGGGCCGTGAGCCGGCTCACAGAGAAAACACTCGGAATGCCAATCACTAGTGTCTGCTGTCTATGGGTAATTCATTTCAATTTCAATTGGCATGGGAAACATATGTTAACATTGCCAAAGCAAGTGAAGTAGGTAATAAATAAAAGTGAAATAAACAATACAACTTAACAGTAAACATTACACTCACAGAAGTTCCAAAATAATAAAGACATTTAAAATGTCATATTATGTCTATATA
This sequence comes from Thymallus thymallus, assembly GCA_023634145.1. Lineage (NCBI taxonomy): Eukaryota > Metazoa > Chordata > Actinopteri > Salmoniformes > Salmonidae > Thymallus > Thymallus thymallus. The sequence goes on along the minus strand of CM042406.1, from coordinate 33,551,763 downwards.
CATATATATTATGTCTATATACAGTGTTGTAATGATGTGCAAGTTGTTAAAGTATAAAAGGGAAAATAAATAAACATAAATATGGGTTGTATTTACAATAGTGTTTGTTCTTCACCGGTTGACCTTTTCTTGTGGCAACAGGTCACACATCTTGCTGCTAAGAGTGATGGGCGGGGCTACAGAGGCCACAGGGCTGCACAGGGCTGCACAGGGCTGCACAGGGCTGCACAGGGCTGCACAGGGCTGCACAGGGCTAAGTGACTGTCAACAACTGAACCTGTTGGCTGCATTGAATGGGCAAAGTACGCTCTCTAGTGGTAGGGAATTATGTTCTCATTCAATTCAATTCAAAAGGTTTTATTGCCATGGGGAACATATTTTTACCAATGCAAAAGCAAGTGAAATAGTGAAATAGATCATAAACAAAAGTGAAATAAACAATCAGAAATGATCAGTAAACATTACACTCACAAACGTTTCGAAGGAATAGAGACATTTCAAATGTCATATTATGTCTGAACAGTGTTGTAACGATGTATAAAAGGGAAAATAAATCAACATAAATATGGGTTGAATTTACAATGTTGTTGCCCTTTTCTTGTGGCAACAGGTCACAAATCTTGCTGCTGTGATGCACACTGTGGTATTTCATCTAATAGATATGTGAGTTTATTAAAATGGGATTTGTTTTCAAATGTCAAATTTCAGATCTGTGTAATCTGAGGGAAATATGTTTCTCTAATATGGTGCTGGGTAAACTCTGCTGGGTAAACTGTGCTGGGTAAACTGTGCTGGGTAAACTGTGCTGGGTAAACTCTGCTGGGTAAACTCTGCTGGGTAATATCTGCTGGGTAAACTCTGCTGGGTAATATCTGCTGGGTAAACTGTGCTGGGTAAACTCTGCTGGGTAAACTGTGCTGGGTAAACTCTGCTGGGTAAACTCTGCTGGGTAAACTGTGCTGGGTAAACTCTGCTGGGTAAACTCTGCTGGGTAAACTCTGCTGGGATCTATATGCTGTAATGGTGTACTATCAGTAGTTCTGTAATGGTGTAGCATCAGTAGTTATAATATTGTAATGGTGTACTATCAGTAGTTATAATATTGTAATGGTGTACTATCAGTAGTTATAATATTGTAATGGTGTAGTATCAGTAGTTATAATATTGTAATGGTGTAGTATCAGTAGTTATAATATTGTAATGGTGTACTATCAGTAGTTATAATATTGTAATGGTGTAGTATCAGTAGTTATAATATTGTAATGGTGTACTATCAGTAGTTATAATATTGTAATGGTGTAGTATCAGTAGTTATAATATTGTAATGGTGTAGTATCAGTAGTTCTGTAATGGTGTACTATCAGTAGTTCTAATATTGTAATGGTGTACTATCAGTAGTTATAATATTGTAATGGTGTACTATCAGTAGTTCTGTAATGGTGTAGCATCAGTAGTTATAATATTGTAATGGTGTAGTATCAGTAGTTATAATATTGTAATGGTGTACTATCAGTAGTTCTAATATTGTAATGGTGTAGTATCAGTAGTTCTAATATTGTAATGGTGTACTATCAGTAGTTATAATATTGTAATGGTGTACTATCAGTAGTTCTAATATTGTAATGGTGTACTATCAGTAGTTATAATATTGTAATGGTGTACTATCAGTAGTTCTAATATTGTAATGGTGTACTATCAGTAGTTATAATATTGTAATGGTGTACTATCAGTAGTTATAATATTGTAATGGTGTACTATCAGTAGTTATAATATTGTAATGGTGTAGTATCAGTAGTTATAATATTGTAATGGTGTAGTATCAGTAGTTATAATATTGTAATGGTGTACTATCAGTAGTTATAATATTGTAATGGTGTACTATCAGTAGTTATAATATTGTAATGGTGTAGTATCAGTAGTTATAATATTGTAATGGTGTAGTATCAGTAGTTATAATATTGTAATGGTGTACTATCAGTAGTTATAATATTGTAATGGTGTACTATCAGTAGTTATAATATTGTAATGGTGTAGTATCAGTAGTTATAATATTGTAATGGTGTAGTATCAGTAGTTATAATATTGTAATGGTGTACTATCAGTAGTTCTAATATTGTAATGTTGTACTATCAGTAGTTCTAATATTGTAATGGTGTACTATCAGTAGTTCTAATATTGTAATGGTGTACTATCAGTAGTTATAATATTGTAATGTTATCCTTGGGGATTGGGGAGGGTGCAAGCTGAGATATGGAATTGTTTTAGGAAGGCCATACCATATATCGTTTAGCTATTTGATGTTGAAATTTAGGGTGAAAATCCTGTGTCCCTCGCCACATCTATTTCTATGGGCACAAACACTCTTCATGACACAAACTGTTCACACCCCTCTTGAGGGTGTAGAGAATTTTGCAGACTTAAAGCTTATTTCCTTCAACTGAACACATTTTGTCATGGGGTGCAAAGAACATTTTGCAGTTTTAAAGCAAATTTGCAATTCTATACATTTTGCCACGTCTAATGTGTATTCATGTGATATTTGAGTGACAATTCTTAAGTTTAGTTTTTGCATTTTTTACTTTCGGTTTTGTTCACCAGCTTCGAACAGCTGAAAATACAATATTTTTGGTTCTGGAAAATATATTTCACAGCGGTTTAGACGGAACAATGTTTCTCTTCACTACATTTGCTTGTTTTGTCACATAAACTGTAATTAGGTGAAATATTAGGGTTTTTGTAAACAGGAAATGGCAGAGAGATTTCTGCATAGTCCCTTTTTAATGTTATTATCTTTAATGACCTTTATAGAAAATGTGTGTGTGGTCTGTAAAACATCAGTAATTACCTGTACCATGTTGACCATATGTGAGGCCGGCCTTCTTCAGGATAATCCTAGTTAAGAGATTAGTGAGATAGAAGGAGGGGGTAGATGGAGAGAGAGAAGGAGAGAGAGGGAGTGAAGAAATGAGAGAGACAATGCAGGAACACACCATACAGTCTCAGGGCTCTACCGTTTCTGTAACAAACCAATACATGTGATCGATCTGGACTCTACTCTCTCTACTAGTGTATCTCTAGTGATTTAGCTACTGCTGTAGGGACTCTGGAAGACTTGGAGAGCCCAGTCTCTTCAAACGAGACTTGATGGGAACATACTGTTTGGAAAGAGAGGATGACGGGTTACATAGACTCCAAGAACAATTAATCGGACAGGAGAGAGAGAGAGAGAGGGAGAGAGGAACAGACAAAGTCGGAGAGCATGATGGCGTACGTGGACTGTCTGTCCCCTGAGCTGGTGGGAGGAGGGGGCGTGAGGGTGGGGGCTCGATGCTGGAAGGGTGGGTACAGCGAGGATGAGGACGAGCTGCTTCCTCTCTGCTCGAAAGATGTCCGAAAGATGCCCTCCCTGCAGCCCAAGAACGAGGCAGTCTGAGACGCCGCCTGCTCACCTCCAAGATCCACCAGCAACGAAACACACTCTGGGCTCCCAGGCCTCTTGCCCAGGGTCCCACAGACAACCAAGGCCTCCAGGGGCCACTACACGGACAGGACTACCCTGACACTGGCCCTTTCCCCCGAGCTCCGGGCTAAAGGACAGCCCCCCTAGCCTGGTGCTCCACCAACACAGGCACAACACAGGCTACTCCCTGTCCCAGCTACAGAGGACCAGCTATTCTCCCCCAACCCCAGACCTCTATCCTGGGTACAGCTTCCCCCTACCACTCCCTTCTCCTCCAGGAGCAGCCAGACACAGCCATACTGACACCCAGGTTACCCAAACAATGGATCCCCAGGGCTACCCAAACCCTGGAACCCCCTGACTACACCAAATCTAACTCAGAATGCTGTAACCCAGTCTACACCACAAGCCCCAGCAGTAGCCCTAACCCAGGACACCACAACACTGCCCAAGGACATAGCAACTCTTACCCCAACTCTGGATATCCTTCCCCAGGACAGGGATACAGCCCTATCTCGTCCCCCCCAGGACCCAGCTACAGCTCTACCTTAGGGTTCGCCCAGTCCCAGCCCAGCCTCCCCTCTTCACAGCCCCAGCAGAGAAAGAGCTTCTCCCTCTTCAACCTGCCTCTGTCGGCACAGCAACAACTCCAGCCAGATCCCCCTTCTCACATACACCCCTCCTACACCCCCCCCAACGCCAAGACTGGAGAGGTACGCAGCAGTATTCATTTATCAGTTCTGTTTTAGTGCAACAATGTTTTTTGGATACATTCCTACTGTAAAGTAGGAAACTCACCCCTACCTGGTTAGCATTGTTGGAATGGGAGAGTCCCAGATTAGACCCAGCTCTGCCATGGTTGGCTCTACATCCTACTCTCTGTTTTTTATATCAGTCTATTTTGTCTCTCTCTCTCTCTCCTCTCTCTCCTCTCTCTCCCCACCCCCCACCCCCCCCCCTCTCTCTCTCTCTCTCTCTCCCTCCTCTCTCTCTCTCTCTCTCTCTCTCTCTCTCTCTCTCTCTCTCTCTCCCTCT
>CM042406.1:33534937-33547028 GCA_023634145.1 Thymallus thymallus | reverse complement strand
GACTGAAGTCAAACGAGAGTTGTCTTGGGGGGAGGGTTTATTGTGACTGAAGTCAAACGAGAGTTGTCTTGGGGGAGAGGGTTTATCATTGGGGTCTATGGGTTCTATCATTGGGTCTATCATGGGCACTATCATGGGCTCTATCATGGGCTCTATCATGAGCTCTATCATGGGCTCTATCATGAGCTCTATCATGAGGTCTATCATGGGGTCTATCATGGGCTCTATCATGGGGCTCTATCATGGGCTCTATCATGGGCTCTATCATGAGGTCTATCATGGGCTCTATCATGGGGTCTTTGTGTGTGTGTGAGGTTGTGTGTGAGGTTGTGTGTGAGTGTGTGTGTGAGGTTGTGTGTGAGTGTGTGTGTGAGGTTGTGTGTGAGTGTGTGTGTGTGTGTGGGTGGGTGGGTGTCTGTGTGGGTGGGTGTGTGTGTGGGTGGGTGGGTGGTTAGTGTGAGGTTGTGTGTGAGTGTGTGTGTGTTTGGGTGTGTGTGAGGTTGTGTGTGAGTGTGTGTGAGTGTGTGTGGGTGGGTGTGTGTGTGAGGTTGTGTGTGTGGGTGGGTGGGTGTGTAACCCCTCCCTCTAATGTTCAGCCTGTTGCTTTCCATTGCCATCTGTCCACCCAGTCAGTGAGTTACCCGATCAGACTGATCCAGCTCCTCAGGTCTTTATTTGGATAGTCCTATATACTGTAGAAGATGTACAGATGGTTATACTATCATCAAAATATCTGTTGATAACCAACTGCTTGCTTAGGTTATGGTTAGGGTTAGGTTTAGAATAAGTGTTAGGGTAAGGGTTGGAGATAAGTTTAGGGTTAGGATAAGAGTCAAATCAAAGTTTATTGGTCGCGTACACAGATTTGCAGATATTATTACAGGTGCAACAAAATGCTTGAGTTCATAAAAAGGGAGAAAAAAAAAGAAATGAAGAAACAACCAGAATATAGATACAGGTCATGTCATTACAGGTCATGTCATTACAGGTTACAGTTCATGTCATTACAGGTCATGTCATTACAGGTCATGTCATTACAGGTCATGTCATTACAGGTTACAGTTCATGTCATTACAGGTTACAGGTCATGTTATTACAGGTCATGTCATTACAGGTCATGTCATTACAGGTCATGTTATTACAGTTCATGTCATTACAGGTCATGTCATTACAGGTTACAGTTCATGTCATTACAGGTCATGTCATTACAGGTCATGTCATTACAGGTCATGTCATTACAGGTCATGTCATTACAGGTTACAGTTCATGTCATTACAGGTCATGTCATTACAGGTCATGTCATTACAGGTCATGTCATTACAGGTCATGTCATTACAGGTCATGTCATTACAGGTCATGTCATTACAGGTTACAGTTCATGTCATTACAGGTTACAGGTCATGTTATTACAGGTCATGTCATTACAGGTCATGTCATTACAGGTCATGTTATTACAGTTCATGTCATTACAGGTCATGTTATTACAGGTCATGTCATTACAGGTTACAGGTCATGTTATTACAGGTTACAGGTCATGTTATTACAGGTCATGTCATTACAGGTCATGTTATTACAGTTCATGTCATTACAGGTCATATCATTACAGGTCATGTCATTACAGGTCATGTTATTACAGGTCATGTTATTACAGATCATGTTATTACAGATCATATCATTACAGGTCATGTTATTACAGATCATGTTATTACAGATCATGTTATTACAGATCATATCATTACAGGTCATGTCATTACAGGTCATGTCATTACAGGTCATGTTATTACAGGTCATGTTATTACAGGTCATGTTATTACAGATCATGTTATTACAGGTCATGTCATTACAGGTCATGTTATTACAGATCATGTTATTACAGATCATGTCATTACAGGTCATGTCATTACAGGTCATGTCATTACAGGTCATGTTATTACAGATCATGTTATTACAGATCATGTCATTACAGGTCATGTCATTACAGGTCATATCATTACAGGTCATGTCATTACAGGTCATGTACAGAGCATTCAGAAAGTATTCAGACCCCCTTGACTTTTTTCCACTTTTTGTTACGTTACAGCTTTATTCTAAAATAGATTAAATAAAAAACAATTCCTCATCAGCAAAAACATCAAAATTAATGACAGATTTCTTGTGTTATCTTAGATTAATTCTGACTATTTTGAGGAAGTGTATACTGGCTACGGCGTATCAAGATGGACAAACAGTACTAATTTGTTTTCAGGGAGTGTGCGAGCACACTCGTTCTGTTTGTTTTGCTCAGTTCAGCCTTTAATCTGCATTCAATCTTCTCTTTTCTCCTCTCCTCTCCTCTCCTCTGCTCTCCTCTCCTCTCCTCTCTCCTCTCCTCTCCTCTCCTCTCCTCTCCTCTCCTCTCCTCTCCTCTTTTAGAGGTCTAAGCTGCTGGACTGTCTGTCTCAGTCCTGCTTCTCTGTCTGCTGGAGGAGAAAGGTACCACAGGTCTTACTGGGGCTAGCCTGAGCAAGTAGTTACTATAGCCTTTAACTATCACTGTGTGCTATAGCTCACTGTGCTCCATAGTGGTTTGTGCTAGCATTTAGCCTGTGCCAGCGTTTAGCCTGTGCCAGCGTTTAGCCTATGCTAGCGTTTAGCATGTATTAGCTTACTGGGGGTTGTGGAGGTTGTAATAATCTAAGTGTGATTAACTCCTCCCTGTCATTTTTCTTTCTCCATAAAGTCTACAGCGGCATCACAAGACGAGGACCTCTTCGCGTATTCGTTCCGGACGCCACCGAGCCCCTCGTTGAACTTTTACGAAAACATTGATGACACAGTAAACGGGTGTGACATCATGGCTAATGTCTGTGACCTCACAGTTGCTGAGGAAACGGAATGGACCAAGCCCCTCCCCCTACCAACACCAGAGGAGAAGATTAGGCAGCAGGCGCAGGCCATCGCCACTGAGATAGTGCCCATCAACATCACTGGTACACACACACACACACACACACACACACACACACACACACACACACACACACACACACACACCTTACGATGCTCTACAGAGGAGGAGAACTGAATCCATAGTAACTGTTGTTTATCCTCCCTCCATAGTAACTGTTGTTTATCCTCCCTCCATAGTAACTGTTGTTTATCCTCCCTCCATAGTAACTGTTGTTTATCCTCCCTCCATAGTAACTGTTGTTTATTTTCCCCTCCATAGTAACTGTTGTTTATCCTCCCTCCATAGTAACTGTTGTTTATCCTCCCTCCATAGTAACTGTTGTTTATTTTTCCCTCCATAGTAACTGTTGTTTATTTTCCCTCCATAGTAACTGTTGTTTATTTTCCCTCCATAGTAACTGTTGTTTATCCTCCCTCCATAGTAACTGTTGTTTATCCTCCCTCCCATAGTAACTGTTGTTTATCCTCCCTCCATAGTAACTGTTGTTTATTTTCCCTCCATAGTAACTGTTGTTTATTTTCCCTCCATAGTAACTGTTGTTTATTTTCCCTCCATAGTAACTGTTGTTTATCCTCCCTCCATAGTAACTGTTGTTTATCCTCCCTCCATAGTAACTGTTGTTTATCCTCCCTCCATAGTAACTGTTGTTTATCCTCCCTCCATAGTAACTGTTGTTTATCCTCCCTCCATAGTAACTGTTGTTTATCCTCCCTCCATAGTAACTGTTGTTTATTTTCCCTCCATAGTAACTGTTGTTTATTTTCCCTCCATAGTAACTGTTGTTTATTTTCCCTCCATAGTAACTGTTGTTTATCCTCCCTCCATAGTAACTGTTGTTTATCCTCCCTCCCATAGTAACTGTTGTTTATCCTCCCTCCATAGTAACTGTTGTTTATTTTCCCTCCATAGTAACTGTTGTTTATTTTCCCTCCATAGTAACTGTTGTTTATTTTCCCTCCATAGTAACTGTTGTTTATCCTCCCTCCATAGTAACTGTTGTTTATCCTCCCTCCATAGTAACTGTTGTTTATCCTCCCTCCAATAGTAACTGTTGTTTATCCTCCCTCCATAGTAACTGTTGTTTATCCTCCCTCCATAGTAACTGTTGTTTATCCCTCCCTCCATAGTAACTGTTGTTTATCCTCCCTCCATCCAGGGGAGAGTTTGGAGCGTCAGGCCAATTTTCGGCGAGCGTTAGCCAACACGGATACTCTGATCCGTCATCCCCGGAACAAACTCACACGCCGCAAGACCATCACTGGAATACCTGATGACGTCACCAGAGATCTGGGTACGGCTCTCCCACAATTTTTTTATTACATCAAAGGACAAAATAACAACATAGCTCTGCTGTGGTGCAGTGGTTGCACAGCCTTTCTTCTACAGGGTGCCAGTTTTTCCTGTGTCTCCCCTTCTCAATAGCAAGGCTCAATAGCAAGGCTGTGCTCGCTGTGCTCGCTGTCTCTCTCTCTCTGTCTCTCTCTTTCTCCTCCTCTCTCTTTCTCTCTTTCTCTATCTCTCTCTTCCTCCTCTCTCTCTCTCTCTCTCTCTCTCTCTCTCTCTCTCTCTCTATCTCTGTCTCTCTCTTCCTCCTCTCTCTCTCTCTCTCTCTCTCTCTCTCTCTTTCTCTCTCTCTCTCTCTCAATTCAATTCAAGGGGCTTTATTGGCATGGGAAACATATGTAAACGTTGTCAAAGCAAGTGAAGTAGATAATAAACAAATGTGAAAAAGTGAAACAATACAAATTAACAGTAAACATTACACTCACAGAAGTTCCAAATGAATAAGGCATTTCAAATGCCATATTATGTATAAATACAGTGTTGTAACGATGTGCAAATGGTTAAAGTATAAAAGGGAAAATAAATAAACATAAATATGGAAGGTTAGGAAGTGCAGCTCAGTTTCCACCTCATTTTGTGGGCAGTGTGCACATAGCCTGTCTTCTCTTGAGAGCCAGGTCTGCCTACAGCGGCCTTTCTCAATTGCAAGGCTATGCTCACTGAGTCTGTACATAGTCAAAGCTTTCTAGTTTGCTCAGTATTTTTGTTAATTCTTTCCAATATGTCAAGTAATTCTCTTTTAGTTTTCTCATGATTTGTTCGGGTCTAATTCTGGAATTTGTATTTGTGGTCCTGGCAACTGGACCTTTTTTGGAACACCATTATTTTGGTCTTACTGAGATTTACGTCAGGGCCCAGGTCTGGCAGAATCTGTGCAGAAGATCTAGGTGCTGCTGTAGGGCCTCCTTGGTTGGTGACAGAAGCACCAGATAATCAGCAAACAGTAGACATTTGACTTCAGATTCTAGTAGGGTGAGGCCGGGTGCTGCAGACTGTTCTAGTGCCCTCACCAATTCGTTGATATATCTGTTGAAGAGGGTGGGGCTTAAGTTGCATCCCTTTTCATCCCACGGCCCTGTTGAAAGAAATGTGTGTGTTTATTGTCAATTTTAACCGCACACTTTTATAATGTCATATGTTTTTTCCCCAAACACCACTTTCCATCAATTTGTATAGCAGACCCTCAAGCCAAATTGCGCTTTTTTGAAATCAACAAAGCATGAGAAGACTTGCCTTTGTTTTGGTTTGTTTGTTTGTCAATTAGGGTGTGCAGGGTGAATATGTGGTTTGTCGTACGATAATCTGGTAAAAAGCCAATTTCACATTTGCTCAGTACATCGTTGTCACTGAGGACATGTACTCTCTTTTTCCTCTCTCCTCTCCTCTCCTCTCCTCTCCTCTCCTCTCCTCTCCTCTCCTCTCCTCTCCTTCCTACAGAATATGAAGCTGATGAAGAGCCAGGGTGTAGTGGAACAGTGGTTCTGCCTGGTCAGTACTCGACTTTGGGCAGGAACAGCAGTGTCAACACAGCCCTGCTACAGCGCTCTATCAAACAGAGCTCATACACCCAGTCACACACACCCTCACACGCCCCAGAGGCCGGCCAGACGGGGGAGGAGAGAAGAGAGGAGGGAAGGTTGGATGAGAAGAGGGTGGCGGAAAGGAGAGAGGAGGAGCAAAGGAGGGATGAGAGGAGAGGGATGAAATCATCAGTGCATCGGATCAGGGCCCAGAGAAGACAGGGCATCCCTTCTCTGATGGTCTCTCTCACCCCGACCCTCAACACTAACCCCTCCCTCACTTCTAACCCCCACCCGAGCTTCACCCTCAACCCTAACCCCTCCCTTACTCCTAACCCTCACCCCAGCTTCACCCTCAACCCTTCCCTTACTCCTAACCCTCACCCCAGCTTCACCCTCAATCCTAACCCCTCACTTAAGATTCACCCTCACACTAGCCTCATCCTCACCCCCTCCTCTTCCATGGGCAGTGTCTTCCTGGCGAGTGAAGATGGTGGGGAGGGCTTCCACAGCCTCCCCCGTCAGGACACCTTGTCCTCTGTCAGCACCCCCTACAGGACACTCTGTGACACTGCACCCTGCTCTTTGGTGCGTATACACTGAGTGTACAAAACATTAAGAACACCTTCCTAATATTGAGTTGGACTGCCTTTTGCCCTCAGAACGGCCTCAATTATGCGGGGCATTGACTCTACAAGGTGTCAAAAGCATTCCACAGTGATGCTGGCCCATGTTGACTTCTCACAGTTGTGTCAAGTTGGCTGGATGTCCTTTGAGTGGTGGACCCTTCTTCACACGGAAACTGTTGAGTGTGAAAAACCCAGCAGCGTTGGATTAGGGTTCCCAGGTCTTCCAGAAATTCTACCGGAATCTGGCATAAATAAGCAGGAAATCCAGGAATCCACCAACTGTGATTTCTGTAAAACCTAGGGATTTTGAGAAAGTTACCGGAATGTTGCAGCTCTAGCCTGGATGTATTATGTACAGTTAACTCATGATCATAATACGTACTAATAAGACTACTACTGTGGTAATCATGTTAATGTTCCTGCCTGCCTGTCTTGTCTGTCTCTCCAGGACCATGTTTTCCAGAGCCAGTCATTGAAGGGTTGGAGCAGCAAATCCCAGAGTCAGAGCACATTGCTCAGGGAGGACTGGAGCTATGAGCCCCTCCTGCCCTCCAGCCATTCTTCCCCCCTCCATCCTCTCTCATCCATCTCCTCCCCCTCTCAGACCAACTGCAGCTCACTCTGCTCCTGGAACGCAGACACCGCCCGACACTCCCCCTTGCAGGGGCTCAAGTCCCACAGCCATGGCTGCATTTCTGCCGACTACGCCTCTGGCAACAACTGCTGTCCCCACGGTAACCAAGACCCCCACAGTCTCGATAGCAACAGCTGTAACCTGTCACGCAGTATCTCGCTGAGGAAGTCCAAGAGGCCCCCCGCTCCCCCCACCCGATCGACATCGCTATGGCGTAAACCTGGTCGAGGAAAACCTCTGCGCTACAACTTCAACAATGACCCGAACAAACCTGGAGATAGAGAGGTCATGGTGCTGGCAGTACAGAAGAGTCTCCAGACTCCCAGTCCTGCTCCCGTTTCCCCTCCAGTCTCCCCTGGAGTGTTTGAAGTGTTTGAGGATCCGTGGGTTCCCCGCTGTCGCAGCCTCAGCAGTCTGAGCAGGGGAGAAAGGGGAGCTGCTGATACAGCCAGCCAGATCAACCAGCTCCCTCACTTACACAGCTTTCACCAACAGCCCAACCCTAATCAGGACCAGGACTACCCTCTCAGCTCCCGCCTCAAGCAGCCTCACCACTCGGTGCCCCACTCAGCCAGCACTGGAGGGGCGAGCCTGCCTATGGGACCTAAAATGACCGCCTTTTCTCCTAAGATGGACACCTCTGCAGAGAGACTGCAGCGTCTGGCCTCCAACTCCAGCGGATACTCAAGCCAGTGCAACAACCCAATCACTTCCTCACCCCAAACCCTCTCCTCACCCCTCACTTCCTCCTCCTCCCTTCTGCTCACCTCCCTTCCCAGGTCTCGTTCTACCTCTGGCAGAGGAGGGCCCAAACCCCCCATCCCAGAGAGAAAGTCCTCTCTCCTCTCTTCCCCCTCTTCCTCCTTTTCTTCCACTTCCTCCCTCTCTTCCTACACCTCCGTTGACTCTGCCAGATATCCCCCTCTCCCCCCTCTTCCACTCCTCCCTGGGTCCAACACTCTTCCCTCTCTACCTCCACCCTACCCATCCCTTCCTCAACAACAATCACTTCCCTCTCCTCCTCCTCTCCCTCAGCCGTGCATATCTCGCACTCTCCCCGCCCCCCTTCCTCTGCCTCAGCCATCCCTCCCCTCTCCCCCTCCTCTACCTCAGCCATCCCTTCTCTCTCCCCCTCCTCTACCTCCCCCTTCCCTCCTGCCTCCCTCCTTTACCTGTGCAGTGCGACAGATTCAGCCCCACCCCTTTTATACACCTGTTACACCTGCCAGTCATGTGACATCATTGCCAGGATTCCCTCCTCCTCCTTCCCCTGAGCTCTTAGAGGATTCAGACCTGTCAGTCAACAGCCATCCTCCTCCCCCTCCTCCCCCACCTCCGCCACCTCCTCCCCCTTACATCCACACCCCTCCACCTCCTTTCCCTCTCCAGAGCCCCTCCAGAGTGAGTCCAGGATGGACCCCCCGCCCCCTGATCACAACCCAGGCCCTCCAGAGAGTCACCCTGCGCTCTGTCAAGAGGCCACAGGAGCTAGCCCCACAGGAGCTAACTAGCATTATGCTAACAAAACCTACATCAGCTAATGTCAAACAGAGCCAAGATAGCAGTGATACTACACTAACTAGCATTATGCTAACCAACGCAATCCCAGATAATGATGCCCAGCAGAGCCCAGAGAGCATTGATGCTAAGCTAAATGGCATCCCGCTAACCTGCGCCCAGGAGAGCATGGAGGGCATGGATGCCACACTAACCAGCACTGTGTTAGAGAGTGTGGAGAGGATCAATGCCATGCTTACTGAGTCTGAGGAGAGACAGACCACTGGCGTTCAGAAAATGGCTGCCACTTCAACTGGCACTATGCTAGCATATTTTCAAAAGAGACTTGAAACCAATGATGCTAAGCTGAAGGAGGCCACAAAGACCTCTGTCCCTCCCTGTTCCACACTGACCACTGCTCAGCAGACTGACAGAACCAGAGAGTCTGTCCCTCCCTGTTCCACACTGACCACTGCTCAGCAGACTGACAGAACCAGAGAGTCTGTCCCTCCCTGCTCCACACTGACCACTGCTCAGCAGACTGACAGAACCAGAGAGTCTGTCCCTCCCTGCTCCACACCGACCACTGCTCAGCAGACTGACAAACCCAGAGAGTCTGTCCCTCCCTGCTCCACACCGACCACTGCTCAGCAGACTGCCAGAACCACAGAGGCTGTTGAAACAGAAGAAGCCCTTAGTCACTCAACAACCCCACAGACGCCTAGAACCCCTCAGAAAGCCGAAAATGCTGGAGAAGCCTAGAACACTGGAGAAGCCGAAAATCCCAGAGAACCCTAGATCTCCAGAGGCTAGAATGCTGGAGAAGCCTAGAACACTGGAGAAGCCTAGAACACTGGAGAAGCCTAGAACCCCAGAAAGGCCTAAAGTGGTTGTTCTTTCTAGGCCACTGAGAGCAGTGGATTTAAGTTCTAGCCTCCTGCTGAGAACAGAGAACCAGCGTTACAGAACAGAGAACACACGCCTCGTCAGGAGACCACACCCTGCCTCACCAACGGCCAACTACAGCACTCCCCTGCTGCCCCCTCTTCCATCCCCCACAAACAGAAGCCTCCCGTTGCCCTGAAGAAGCCCAAACTATCCCTGATCATGCCCCCGCCCCTACTGAGGACACACCAGACAGACACACCAACACCACCACCCATACTTACAGGTACACCTCCACCACCCTTACTGGAGATAAATCTGGCACAGACAGAGACCCAGACAAAGCCAAAGCCTGAATTCCCCTTCCTGAAGAACTACCAGTCAGAATACTATGTACCAGAGTTGCCACCAAGGCCCTGTCCTCCAGAACGCTGTGTACCAGAGTTGCCACCAAGGCCCTGTCCTCCAGAACCCTGTGTAGCAGAGTTACCACCAAGGCCCTGTCCTCCAGAACCCTGTATAGCAGAGTTACCACCAAGGCTCTTTCCTCCAGAACCCTGTGTACCAGAGCCACAGCAGGAGTCCTGTCCACTGGAGATGGAGACAGACACAGAGACAGAAGCAGGGACAAAGGCAGAGTGTGGGTCGGTGCCATACACAGAAATGGGGAGATCAGAACCTGAACCAGAGGAGATCACACTGATGCTGGGGAGGAGAGAGGAGGAGGGTGAAGTGGAAGAGGGGAGAAACTGGGGGAGGAGAGGATGGAGTGGGAGAAGAGGGAAAAGAGGCACAGTCTGGAGACAGATGGGGCCAGCAGCTCCACAGGGTCACTGAGATCCAGAGAACACAAAGGTGAGTTATGGATCTCTCTCTCTCTCTCTCTCTCTCTCTCTCTCTCTCTCTCTCTCTCTCTCTCTCTCTCTCTCTCTCTGTCTCTCTCTCTCTCTGTCTCTCTCAATTAAATTAAATTCAATTAAATTCTCTCTCTTTCTCTCTCTTTCTCTCCTCTTTTCTTCTCTCTTTCTCTCTCTTTCTCTCTCTTTCTCTCTCTTTCTCTCTCTCTCTCTCTCCTCAGTGGAGGAGATGGTGAAACAGCACAACCACGGACTACTGAGGACCTGTTTGCTGCAATACACAGGTATGTCATGACACGTAATGATGCGTGTCCTACTGTATGTTTGTCAGACACACGATGGTACACTTGTAATATTTCCATATATCTGAATCCTGGTCAAGGAAACACATAAAGGTGCACATTGTTTTTGTTCTTACCCAGCATTAACACGCCTTTCCCTGTGTCTGCGTCTCTCTGTAACAGTGCAGTCTGGGAAGGCACACAAGTTTGAGCACCCAGGTGGATGATTTGTGTTTATAGCTACCTCTGTAGTGAAACATGATATTATAACTAGTCACTCTGTAGTGAAACATGATATTATAACTAGTCCCTCTGTAGTGAAACATGATGTTATAACTAGTCCCTCTGTAGTGAAACATGATGTTATATCTAGTCACTCTGTAGTGAAACATGATATTATATCTAGTCACTCTGTAGTGAAACATGATATTATATCTAGTCACTCTGTAGTGAAACATGATGTTATATCTAGTCACTCTGTAGTGAAACATGATTTTATAACCAGTCCCTCTGTAGTGAAACATTGTGTGTTTATAGCCAGTCTGCATGTAAACCATTCCCCATTATGGTGGCTTTAGTGTTTGTGTCTGTTTTAGTGTTTGTTTCAGTGGTATATTGTTTTTGTGAGTCAGTAGTTTGTTGGTTCAATGGTTAGGTGATTCGCTGCTTCAGTGGTTCGGATCAATGCAATTGCGTGTGCATGTCACATGAGGATAGCCCAGTGAGTTGAACGGCAATATTTTTATTGAGACAACGCTGAAATAGCTGAAGACAGCAATTGCATTGAACCACCGAAAGACACCATTGAACCACCAAATCACTGAACCAATGAACCACCGAATCAGTGAACCAATGCACCACCAAAAACACTGAACCACAAAACCAGACTAATGACAGAATGCATTTGGCACTTCATGCATGTAGTAAGCTAAAACTTCCCAATTTTGCAGAAAGTTATCCTGCAAATCTAGATGATATTGTTATTAATAGGTATAGAACGTTTTAGCCTATTACATGCATGAAGTGCCAAATGCATTCTGTCATTAGTCTGGTTTTGTGGTTCAGTGTTTTTGGTGGTGCATTGTTCACTGATTCGGTGGTTCATTGGTTCAGTGATTTGGTGGTTCTATGGTTCAGTGGTTCACTGATTTTGTTCTTCACCGATTCGGTGGTTCACTGTTTTGTGGTTCACTGATTCGGATGTTCACTGATTTGGTGGCTCACTGATTTGGTGGTTCACTGATTCAGTAGTTCACTGATTCGGTGGTTCATTGATTCGGTGATCCACTGGTTTAGATCGTAGTGGGACTATAAATAGTAATATAATGTTAACTTATTTCCCTCTCTCCCTCCTCTTCTCTCTCTCTCCCTCTCAGGTCTAAGAGGAAAGTTCTGGGTCGCAGGAACTCTGAGGGGGAGCAATGCCATGTCTTCTCCCTTTCCTCCTTCTCCTCTCTTCCTCCTTCTCATCTCATCCATTGACCCCAACTGGCC
>CM042406.1:33514937-33532437 GCA_023634145.1 Thymallus thymallus | reverse complement strand
AGACGGGTCTTCAAATAGGCCTATGGCACGTCAAGGGAACTGTAGCCTACTGTTCACACGGGTTAAAGGGAAACTAAAAATCTGGACACTGACTGTAGGTCTATAACCTCTCACATAGACTTAACATTAACTCCTGCAGAAGTAGACAACATTTTTACAAGAGAAGAAATATATGATGTATTTATTTCTACATTTTGAGAGAATGCCAATGCACAGTTAGGGACCGTCTGTACAGGTGCTATCTTTATCAGCATCATAATTTTTTTATTTTTTTATTATTTAACCTTTATTTAACTAGGCAAGTCAGTTAAGAACATATTCTTATTTACAATGACGGCCTACACCGGTCAAACTCGGACGACACTGGGCCAATTGTGCGCCATAAAAGCTGATAGTTCTTCAACCACATAAAATATGCATCAAAGCATAGTTCTGCTTTGATGCATATTTTATGTGGTTGAAGAACAGAAACATGTTGGGTCATTTTCACAGCTTTCTATTTCCTTACAACCAGAAAACCTTTCATATTTTTATTGCATTTTCTCCCCGGTCCCTAAATGTCTTGGCTCCTCAAAAGAATCAGAGATGATAGAGAAAACTTTACTGATTCTATCGATTTATGATGTTATTCTGGTGAGCCAGGGTTTATTTAGTGCTCTAGGGCAACATATCATGACAGAAGAGAAGCTGCATGTATCTAATAAATAGCTTACCAACATGTTGGAAATTATAAGCAGAAACATATATAAATTAGAACCAAAACAATCCTGCACCTCCTGTCCAAAAATAGTTCCGCCATCTCTGACTGGAGCCTACATCCTATTTTCCCTTCATCACATATAGTCGGGCGGTTGCAGATGGGTTATTAGCAAACAGCTGACATGCTCAAGTCATCTGGTTGAATAACACTCTCTCTCTCCCCCCTCCGACTCTTTCTCTCTCTCTCTCTCTCTCTCTCTCTCTCTCTCTCTCTCTCTCACTCCCCCCTCTGTCTCTCAGTCTCTTTTTCTCTCACTCCCCCCTGTCTCTCAGTCTCTTTTTCTCTCTCTCTCTTTCACTCTTTCTCGCTCACTGGGAAAGTAAGTTTGTCTAACTAAACTAACAGAAACCGGAGAAGGATAGAACTATAGGCTTAGGAGCGTGGCAGAGAGACCAACATAAACCTTCCTGTGTGTTTATTTTTTAGGCAAGTCGGTTAAGAACAAATTCTTATTTGTAATGACGGCCTACCCCGGCCAAACTCGGACGATGCTGGGCCAATTGTGCGCCGCCTTATGGGACTCCCAATCACAACTGCATGTGATACAGCCTGGATTCGAACCAGGGACTGTAGTGACGCATCTTGTACTGAGATGCAGTGCCTTAGACCACTGCATCACTCGGGATGTGTGTCCCTTTTCAGCTCAATTAGAGGTGTCCAGGATGGCTAATCAATCATATGGATGGAGAGCCTCTACTGCCCGGCTGAGTCACCGTCTCTGACACATAATTCATTTCAGGTGTGTGTGTTTGTGCATGCGTGTGTGTGCACCGTCTCAGACACATCCCTCTGGAGGAGAGAAAGAAGAGAGGGAGAGGAAGATGAGTGAGGAGAGGAGGAAGAGAAGAAGAGAGAGGCAGAGGACTGAAAGGGTATATTGCAGACTCAAAGGGTGGCAAATGTGGACACACCAGAACGAGAGAGAGAGAGAGAGAGGAGAGAGAGAGAGAGAGGAGAGAGAGAGAGAGAGAGGAGAGAGAGAGACAGAGAGAGAGAGAGGAGAGAGGAGAGAAAGCAAATCATACCTGTGGTTAGGGGGTTGATATGAAAGTGGGAGCTACCAGACATGTTAGTGTTTGGAGAGAAATGAAAGAGGGAATGTCTCTGTGCTGTGGACCAGGCCTGAGGAGGTGAGAGGAGAGGTTACAGGGGAACAGATAGGGACAGAAAGACATGATAGGATCCACCTCTCAGGGAATCAAATTCCTTTCTAAAGCACAGCATATTTATGCATAGAGACACACGGATGTTGATGTGATGAAGATGAAGAGGGGGGGTTTTGTTTTTCTAACAATTTCAGACAGCGTTACTTAAAGTGAGTGTGTTTACTCAGCTGCTACATAACACACACACACACACACACACACACACACACACACACACACACACACACACACACACACACACACACACACACACACACACACACACACACACACACACACGTATACATTCCAACATCAACATTACTAACACACATATCTAGTCACTCCATCTTTCTGCTACTCACACTCACAGCAGATCATGTTGACAAGCAGTATCATATGCATGCATTCCAGTCTGCTTCTGTATTTATTTGTGTGTATGTGTGTGTGTGTGTGTGTGTGTGTGTGTGTGTGTGTGTGTGTGTGTGTGTGTGTGTGTGTGTGTGTGTGTGTGTGTGTGTGTGTGTGTGTGTGTGTGTGTGTGTGTGTGTGTGTGTGTGTGTGTGTGTGTGTGTGTGTGTGTGTGTGTATGTGGAGGGTGGATATAAGGGCAGAACCTGGAGTCGACCCAGGTAGAAGCGATGACATGTAGGTGTCTGCCTTAGCGTACAGGCCCCTGGTGACCTGGAGAGAGGGGAGGGGGTTTGTCAAGTCAGTACCACAACTTATAGTTGGTGTAGTATCCAACTTTTGAAATAGCTTTGATTGGTTGCCTCGTGAAACCAGACTGACCTCGGTGCTGACGAGAGCTTGCGATATCAGGCTGGTTTAATTAGGCTTTTGGATTAGACCTTTCTGGAAAGACATTAGAAATGTAAAAATGTTTACAGATATTAACTTTAAAGTAGCTATTGCCTACAGGGGTGCGAACACGAGTTTGCCAGTCAACATCTCAGATTAGTTCTCAGAAAAATGAATCCCACAAGTCCTACCAGAAGGACATGCACACACACACTCACACACACACTCACACACACACACACACACACACACACACACACACACACACACACACACACACACACACACACACACACACACACACACACACACACACACACGCATACACACACACACACACACACACACACACACACTCAAGAACATGGTCCCTGTGGCATTGATACTGTCTGACTGTCTGTTAGCTCTGCCAAGAACAGTACAGACCACAGTTTTAACCTTATCCATATGACCCACACCGCCCGCTGTAGACGTCTGACTGCCACATTTTCATAAGTACTCAAATGTCATATTATGTATATAAACAGTGTTGTAAGGATGTGCAAGTTGTTAAAGTATAGTAGGGAAAATAAATGTTTTACACAGAGGATATTTTTGCAGAAGTCTCAATATGTATGCAGAGTCTCAATTTGGTGTTTGTCCCATTTAGTGAAGTCTTGGTTGATGACCTCAGACCTCACAACCATAAAGGACAATGGGTTCTATAACTGATTCAAGAATTTTTAGCCAGATCCTAATTGGGATGTCGAATTTTATTTTCCTTTTGATGGCATAGTAGGCCCTTCTTACCTTGTCTCTCAGATCGTTCACAGCTTTGTGGAAGTTACCTGTGGTGCTGATGTTTAGGCCGAGGTATGTATAGTTTTTTGTGTGCTCTAGAGCAACGGTGTCTAGATATAATTGGTATTTGTGGTCCTGGCAACTGGACCTTTTTTGGAACACCATTATTTTGGTCTTACTGAGATTTACTGTCAGGGTCCAGGTCTGACAGAATCTAGGTGCTGCTGTAGGCCCTCCTTGGTTGGTCTCTCTCTCTCCGTCTCTTTGTCTCTGTCTCTGTCTCTGTTTCTGTCTCTGTCTCTCTCTCTCTCTGTCTCTGTCTCTGTCTCTGTCTCTGTCTCTGTCTCTGTCTCTGTTTCTGTCTCTGTCTCTCTCTCTCTCTGTCTCTGTCTCTGTCTCTGTCTCTCTCTCTGTCTCTTTCTCTGCCTCTGCCTCTGCCTCTGCCTCTGCCTCTGCCTCTGCCTCTGTCTCTGTCTCTGTCTCTGTCTCTCTCTCTGTCTCTGTCTCTGTCTCTGTCTCTGTCTCTGTCTCTGTCTCTTTCTCTGCCTCTGCCTCTGCCTCTGTCTCTGTCTCTGTCTGTCTCTCTCTCTCTCTCTCTCTCTCTCTCTCTCTCTCTCAGTCTCTCTCTGGGTCTTTAGTCTATCCCTCTCAAATCAATTCAAATCCAAGTTTATTTGTCATGTGCGCCGAATACAACAGCTGTAGACCTTACAGTGAAATGCTTACTTACAAGCCCTTAACCAACAATACAGTTTTGAAGTAAAAAAAATAAGTATTAGGTAAACAATAGATAAGTAAAGAAATAAAAACAGTAAAATGACAGTAAAAACAACAGTAGCAAAGCTATACACAGGTGGTACCGGTCAAACCAGAGTCAATGTGCGGGACCACCAGTTAGTCGGGCTAATTGAGGTAATATGTACATGTAGGTAGAGTTAAAGTGACTATGCATAGACAATAAACAGAGAGTAGCAGCAGTGTAAAGAGTGGTTGGGGGAGGCGGGACACAATGCAAACAGTCCGAGAAGCCATTTGATTACCTGTTCCGGAGTCTTATTGCTTGGGGGTAAAAGCTGTTGAGAAGCCTTTTGGACCTAGACTTGGCTCTCTGGTACCGCTTGGAATGCGGTAGCAGAGAGAACAGTCTATGACTGGGGTGGCTGGTTTTTTTTCCTCTGGTTGCACATTTAACATGCTGGTAGAAATGAGGTAAAACAGATTTAAGTTTCCCTGCATTAAAGTCCCCGGCCACTAGGAGTGCCGCCTCTGGATGGGCGTTTTCCTGTTTGCTTATTGCCTTATACAGCTGACTGAGTGTGGTCTTAGTGCCAGCATCCGTCTGTGGTGGTAAATAAACAGCCACGAAAAATATAGATGAAAACTCTCTTGGCAAATAGTGTGGTCTACAGCTTACCATGAGATACTCTACTTTAGGCGAGCAAAATCTAGAGACTTCCTTAGATTTTGTGCACCAGCTGCTGTTTACAAATATGCACAGACTCCCCCTTGTCTTACCGGAGTCTGCTGTTCTATATAGCTGATGCAGCATATATCCCGCCAACTGAATGTTGTCCATGTCGTCGTTCAGCCATGACTCGGTGAAACATAAGATATTACATTTTTTGATGTCCTGTTGGTAGGATATTCGTGATTGTACGTCGTCTAATTTATTGTCCAATGATTGTACGTTGGCTAGTAATACTGATGGTAAAGGCAGATTTCCTACCTACCTACCTACCTACCTACCTACCTACCTACCTACCTACCTACCTACCTACCTACCTACCTACCTACCTACCTACCTACCTACCTACCTACCTACCTACCTACCTACCTACCTACCTACCTACCTACCTACCTACCTACCTACCTACCTACCTACCTACCTACCTACCTACCATCTATCTACCTACCTACCTACTATCTATCTATCTATCTATCTATCTATCTATCTATCTATCTATCTATCTATCTATCTATCTATCTATCTATCTATCTATCTATCTATCTATCTATCTATCTATCTAGCTATCTATCTATCTATCTATCTATCTATCTATCTATCTAACACCAATTACCATCAATTTGTGTAACAGACCCTCATACCAAATTGAGTAAAATCGACAAAGCATGAGAAGACTTTGTTTTGGTTTGTTGTTTATCAATTAGGGAGTGCAGGGTGAATATGTGGTCTGTCGTACGGTAATTTGGTAAAAAGCCAATTTGACATTTGCTCAGTACATTGTTTTCACTGAGGAAATGAACTAGTCTGCTGTTAATGATAATGCAGAGGATTTTCCCAAGGTTGCTGTTGACACATATCCCACGGTAGTTATTGTCTCCACTTTTGTGGATTGGGGTGATCAGTCCTTGGTTTCAAATATTGGGGAAGATGCCAGAGCTAACAATGATGTAAAAGAGTTTAAGTATAACCAATTGGAATTTGTGGTGTGTATATTTTATCATTTCATTGAGGATACCGTCAATCTGTATGTCAATGAACATGTCAGTGCCATCAGAACGTCAAGTCCTTGTGTCATTGTTCACAAAGAAGATGCTTAGTTTTGTCAAAAAGCTTAGTTGTGTTGTCAATATAAAACTGTACTCTTTAGGTATTTTCTGATGTACACTATGGCTACATTTTTTATGATAATGATTGAAAATGCACAAGGCTGCACTTTTTCTGTATGGAATTTATACATTTCAACAGTCCAAAGTCACACATTCCTTTATGTGAGATTAGGATTGCAAGAGATTGGACAGGATTCACATTTATGCTTTTATTTTTGGTTTTCAACATATTACAGTGTCATTGCGATTCAGAAAGAAAAACACAAAACTATTTTATAGCACAAAGAAAAAAATACTTAGAAAAGGTTACCACAGGAAACGCTTCTTTCTGTACAATCACAATGGTATGGGATCCTGACGTTCCAGTCTGTTGGGCCAAAGATTGTCATCTACATCACAGCGTGGATGCCATGGATGCAGCGAGGAAAGAATCTTTTAGAGTGTCTTATCCAGCCTCTGCAGGCATCGACTGTGATGTCCTCACATGCTGCATCCATGGCATCCAGCAGGGTCATTTGGTTATGTGGCTGGCGATCGTAGACCTTCCACCTCCGCACTGAGAAGAACTCCTCAATTGGGTTAAGGAATGGGGAACAGGGCGGGAGGAATTCCATCAGCATCCTGTGGTGGGTCACAAACCATTGCCTGAAGGTGTTTGAGCGATGGAAACTCACATTATCCCAAAGTACCACATACTTTGGTAACTCATCACGAACCTGACCTCTCTCATCAGCTGGTATGAGATCCCTGTATAGGGTGTCTAAGAAGGTGAGGAGACGCTGTGTGTTGTATGGCCCTATAAGGGGGATACGCGTTACCACACCATTCTCTAACAAAGCAGCACACATAGTGATGTTCCCTACCCATGGCCTGGCACATCCACAGTAGCTCTGTGTCCAATGACATTTCGACCACACCTTCTGATTTTGGTCAGGTTGAAGCCAGCTTCATCCAGGTATATGAAGTTGTGAGGTGGTTCACTTGATTCCAGTTCCATTATACGCTATATCCCAGAAAATACACAATTATTTTTAAGAGTTATATGTATTTCATTTTGGACAACAGAAAGTTACGTCAAATATACACATATTACATGTTCTTTTCTACAGCCAAAGCAAATGTATACAGCTCACACTTACTGTAATTACTGTATGCACATATTTGACCTGTACATACTGGTATCGTAGCTCCTTCACTCTGTCACCATTCCTTTCAAATGGTACATGTTTCATGCTCATATGGTTTCATTTCAGCACCCTGTCGATAGTTGAGATGCTAACAGATTGGATGTTTACAAAGACAGTCTAACGGCAATCTTTTCTCTAACCATGGTGCAAATAGCCTCCTGCTGTTGAGGTGTGAAAAGGGGCCCTCTCCCACCCCTGTGAGGTAGTCTTGAGGTCCTATGTGGGGAAATACAGTGATGCCAAACACAAGATTGAGGAAGATTTCAGTGTAAAAAAAGTATGTAGTATTACAGTGCAGTGCACATTCCTGGATTACAAACCTGTTCTCTCTGCGAAATGTTTGAATGATTGAGGACACGGTTGTTCTCCCAACATTCGGCTGCACCCTTCGACCAGCCTCAGCCATTGTAAGGCCATGATTGACAACATGGTCCACAATCGTGGCCCTTATTTCATCTGAAATACGCCTGTCTCCTCGGCCTCTTCTACCTCTTCCTCTGTTTTGCCTCCCTACCCTTCCTCCATGCATCCTTACTCCTCTTCTTCTTCCCGGCTGTTGACCCTGTTCGTTTCCTTGTTGTTCTTCCATTGTCAGAAATTGTAACACTGTGTTTTGCTCTGTTTAGACATGCTTGCCAATTGAAGGTTCATTAGGTGCACCTACAAGCTATTTTACATAGAGGTTGATCTGGTTGATCATTGGTTGATCTAATGTTCCACACAATCCCCTTCATTAGTGGAAGTCAAGATTCACCTGAGAGCGATTCATCAATTCTGGACAAACAGTTGGAATGTACTGTATGGAAAACCTGACCGATTATGACAATGAGTTCAACCACTTTGCAATTAAAGACATATTCAATGAATTTATGCCTAGATGTTTTGGGGAGTAAGACAATTCAACAGACATCCAGTATATTATATTTTGATCAACATGACATAAGCAATTGATCATGTAAAAAACAGCAGACAATTGTACATGATCACTTGCATGCATGTACAAAAGCAATTGCAATTTGACCAAAACAATGATAAATTGCTCTTATCTTGTGCACAAGTGACTAGATGATGTGACGGTTGAACAAGCAGTTTTGAGTGTCAACTGTGATCTGAGAAATGTACCAAAGCGACTGAGAAAACTGAGCATGGTCCGATCTCATCTAAAATAATCTCCACTGTGAACCATCACAAAGTTGGTCTTAGTATTGAATTTACCTCTTTATTTTACTTTTTCTGATACATGTATATAGTCATCAAATATGTGCCACTGGCCTGAGTCAACTACAATAGATTTACAAGAACAAAAAGCTCAAAATAAGTACACTTCTAAAAGCCAAATAACTACTTCAATGAATAACCCAAATAAATCAACCCAAATATCCTTAAAGAATACTTATTTTTTGTTCAGTCAGTGTCTCTTCAAACAACAGCTATGGACAATTATGTCACACAAAGTATGCCATTTTAAATAAAATAATATAAAATAAATGATTAGTAAGTGTACTGTCATGTACTAAAAACTGAAAACTACTAAACAAAATAACAAATCTCATCTGAATGAACATATTCAGTACCAGAAGGTTTCCAGTAACTTTACATATAATATAGAGGGGGTGGGGGTCCCTGACGACTGCTCAAAACCTTGCCTGCCTTGCCTCAAAATATGCAGGATTTCCAGGACCAAAAAAAGGTTGAGAACCACTGCTATACACACTACTGAACTAATTAACAAAAGAACCGATTGTAATGTTCAACAGGATTCAGCATTTAAGACTGAAATAATTTGTAGAGACGAGGCAGTGAAGAGATGCCCTGGCCTTTGTTTAGATGCAGCTAGAAACCAAAGGGGTCTAACACACACACACACACACAGACACGCACGCACGCACGCACACACACAATATTTTTTTATCTTTAAAACGGAGCAAAACAGCTAATCTCATGCAAGCAACCTATAGTCTACACTCTTAGAAGTAAAGGTGCTATCTGTAACCTAAAAGGGTTCTTCAGCTGTCCCCAAAGGAGAACCCTTTGAAGAACCCTTTTTGGTTCCAGGTAGAACCTTTTTGGTTCCTTTACACAGAGGGTTCTACATGGAACCCAAAATAGTTCTGCCTGGAACCAAAAAGGGTTCTTCAAAGGGTTCTCCAATGGGGACAGCTGAAGAACCCTTTTTTTCTAAGCGTGTAAAGAAATTAACAATGGGGGGATTTTTGCCGCACACAGGCTGTAAACACAACGGCTGTTTAATCCAACTAGATTGGTTATTTCCATGATATTGTAAAACAGTGCAAAACAATTGATCTCAAACAACATATAGGCTATTCTAACGTCGCACGTAGAATACAAACACCCCTAGTAGTGACTCTGGCCTCTTCACATGCTTTTTGTGATAGCAATGTTTTTGACCCCCAAGTTGTGTCTGTTGAAGATGCTGGAGGAAATGGCAGGTGAGGAGGTTATGCCGGCATCCATAGAGCTCATTATGACTTTGGGCCTTGAGGGCGGAGCTGGAGCCATAAGTCCCCCCACTGATGAAGAGTCAGAACCCTCACAGCCAAAGAGACCAACAGTCACATACCGTGAGTTCTCCTAGTGGGAGGATGGAGCAGATATCATTACGCCTGAGTCAAGACCACTAGAATGTGTCAGTCAAGCTAAAGTCTAACAAGCAGACCCAGTGATGTTCTGTTGTGGTGGCAGGCACCTAGATTTCAGTTCTTTGCGGTCTGCAACCTTCCCGCCATGTCCTCACCACCCCGGCGTCCAGTGCCCCCTCCGAGCGGGTGTTCAGTGTGTGTGGTCGAGTTTTGGAGGAGAGACGCTTATTTATGGCCTTTATCACCCTTCATATGTGTGTTTGTGTGTTGTTTTGGTGTTAGGAAGAACTGTTGTTGTGTTTCTGTGCTGCCATATTTACGATATTAGCTATGCTGAATGATAACACACTCACACAGAGTAGCTAGGACAAAGATACTTTCACGATTTCACTACTGTCATCAAAATCAAGAAATAATTTTCTCCTAATCTCCCCTCAGTAGTTTTAAATTGATAAAGTAGAAACCTGTTAAAAGTGCAATTTCTGTTGTTGCTTTTTGATTTGTAGCCAAGTGTCAAAACAAAATCCTAATCAATATGCTGAAATAAGTTATTTTGAAGACCAAGACATACAAATTACTCCATACAAACTCATGTGTCACAACTGTGTTCAGATTACTTGTGTTTTGCTAAATAAGTATCTTATAAACTGCACACGCACCAACATTTACCAAGCGGTAACTCCAGACTGTACCGTTTATGCTCTTCTGTCCATAGATGAGAACCTGTTGTAGCCATTTGACTAATTATTTCTCTGTCAGAAAAGGATTTCGGTAGATGGTCAATATGGAAAAGGAGTGGAGCCGTGGTGTGAAAATGACAGCTGCGTTCGAAATCCCTATCGAGGCTTAAGCATGTGACAAAAACACTGGTACTTAACCAAAGATATTGAACTGTTTTAAGCAACCGATTTTGTTAGATCATGAGGACTATAAACTTTTTATTAACATCACTAATCTGAGGTAAAATGTGTGTATTTCCTGTAATTGTTGTGTGGTGAAAACGTTAGTCTGTACAATTTAGTAACATGTATATGATGATAGTATACTGCATGTAGTCACTCACACATTTTACAACAATTACATCAATGTCTTTTTACTTTAAGAGAGAGTTTAAAAATGGTTCTAAGCACAACGGGGCGCTCTAGACTAGAGCTACCACAGGGCCTGTGCAGCAGGGGGAACGTTTGATGTCCCCACACAGAGCTGATGCGGCAGGAGAGAGAGAGGGTGAGCGAGAGAGAGAGAGAGAGAGAGAGAGGGTGAGAGAGAGAGAGAGAGAGAGAGAGGGTGAGCGAGAGAGAGAGAGAGATAGAGAGATCCTATTGGGATTAGAGAGTTTTGGCAGGCACTGTGTGTGTGTGTGTGTGTGTATGTGTGTGTGTGTGTGTGTGTGTGTGTGTGTGTGTGTGTGTGTGTGTGTGTGTGTGTGTGTGTGTGTGTGTGTGTGTGTGTGTGTGTGTGTGTGTGTGTGTGTGTGTGTGTGTGTGTGTGTGTGTGTGTGTGTGTGTGTGTGTGTGTGTGTGTGGAAGCCCTCGAAGTAACTCTTATCAACACTATATGAAAAAGGTTTTATTGTTCTCTCAGGAATTATGTCTTATTTACATTGGTCTCATCACCCACACAAGCCTTGAGATGCTGTGACACCCTGTGGAGATTGGGTTTGGTGGTAACGCTTGATTGGTCAATGGTGGTTGGTTTTGGGTTGAGAAGGTTCCACCTTCAGATGTTATGAATGGAATTAAATTGCTTTGTTCTCTCTCTTATCCTGTATCCAGTCCATGGAGGAAGGTTGTATGTTCTCTCTCTCTTATCCTGTATCCAGTCCATGGAGGAAGGTTGTATGTTTTCTCTCTCATCCTGTATCCAGTCCATGGAGGAAGGTTGTATGTTCTCTCTCTCTTATCCTGTATCCAGTCCATGGAGGAAGGTTGTATGTTCTCTCTCTTATCCTGTATCCAGTCCATGGAGGAAGGTTGTATGTTCTCTCTCTTATCCTGTATCCAGTCCATGGAGGAAGGTTGTATGTTCTCTCTCTCTTATCCTGTATCCAGTCCATGGAGGAAGGTTGTATGATCTCTCTCTTATCCTGTATCCAGTCCATGGAGGAAGGTTGTATGTTCTCTCTCTCTTATCCTGTATCCAATCAATTCTCATTTCCTAGGCTTCTAGGTCTCTGGCCTAGTAGGCATCTCTTTGTTCATGCTTTGTCTTGTAACTTAACCTTAGGATCTATATGCCTAGAAGTATGTTTTGTTAATGTCAGTATTGACTTGTAACTTAAGCTTCATGCCTTGTATGTGAATCCATTCATTGTACAATGTTAATTGAATGTCTGCCTTTGATATAGACAATGCTCAGACCAATTCTTGCAAGTCAACGTCAACTCATTGCCGAATGCTTGTTTAGTCTTGTTATGAGTTGCACGTGATATATATATAATATTTACTTCACTACGTGTGTGTGTTGATGCTCAGCAGAACAGTGTTTCCTCCTGGTTAAATAATTGTCTTAAGGAATCTCCTCTCTGCTCATTTAGACTAATTTAGACAAAGAGAAATATTCACAGTCTGTCTCTCAGGGCACAACACAATCAGGGTTGAACATTTTGGGGAATATTCAGAGGTGGAAACTTTCCGTGGGAATATTAATGGGAATATATGGGAATTAACGGGAATATTTGGGAATTAATGGGAATATATGGGAATTAACGGGAATATATGGGAGTTAATGGGAATATATGGGAATTAACGTAAATATATGCAAATTAATATTAATACCATTTAAATGTATATGTTTTTGCATTGGTTATATTTACAATATCATATGAAGACAGAAACATAAACCATTTACCTTATCATAAGTAGACATAATTACACATGATTAAATCCTTCCAATAGAAATAATTTTAGTTATGAATTGAACTTAAATGAGTTGACTCTTCACATGGGATGATTTCACTGAACAACAAAAGAAAGGGAATATTGAATGATCCCCAATGATCCATCACATCTCCCTAAAACGTTTTCAACATACATCGGTAAAATGATAGTGTAGAAACTAAAGCTTTGGTTGTCTTCCTCTCAGGCTTCCATGTCTTCTCCCTGGACCTCCTCAACGTCCACCTCTTTAACATCAGACTCGGAGGCCTCATCTTCACTGTCACTTTCCAACCTTGTTGAGGATGTCTCGTTGTCATGTTCAAAAAGCCAAAAATTTGCCCGGATGACCACCACTTTTTCAACCCTTGTATTGGTCAGCCAGTTGCATGCTTTGGTGTGTGTGTTCCCAAA
The DNA here is from genome assembly GCA_023634145.1 of Thymallus thymallus. Lineage (NCBI taxonomy): Eukaryota > Metazoa > Chordata > Actinopteri > Salmoniformes > Salmonidae > Thymallus > Thymallus thymallus. The sequence continues at coordinate 33,519,303 of CM042406.1, read as the reverse complement.
CAAGGACAAGTTGCACTCTGATGCGGATGATGTTGTTGGGATTTGGAGGATGATGGAGGCAACAGGGGAAAGAGCCTCAGATCCACAGTCCCTTCCACCAGGTGGCTGATGAGATATGTTGGCACCACTGCCATATTGCATCTACATCCCAAAGACCTGGCTTGGAAGTGTACTTCACCAGACTGCCAAGAACCTTGCCCTCATCCAGGCCAAGGTGGCGAGACACGGTAGCGATGACACCATAGGCCTTGTTGATCTCTGCACCAGACGAGATGCTCTTGCCAGCATGCTTGGGGTCCAACATGTACGCTGCGGCGTGTATGGGCTTCAGGCAGAAGTCTTCATGCTTTTTGAGGTATTTCAGAACTGCAGTTTCCTATGCTTGGAGCAACAGTGAAGTGGGCAGGGCAGTACGGATTTCTTCTCTTACATCTGCAAGCAGAGTCTGAACATCAGACAGGATGGTATTGTCTTCCTCAATCTGTGCAATGCCTACTGCTATAGGTTTCAGGAGTTTCAGGCTGCTTACCACTCTCTCCCAAAATACATAATCCAGAAGGATCCTCTTGATGGGGCTGTCCATACCGGCAGACTGTGATCTGGCCATTTCTTTGAGAGACTCCTTCCCCTCCAGGAGACTTTCAAACATGATGACAAACCACCCCCATGGGTGTTGCTGGGCAGCTTCAATGTGACGCTCTTATTCTTCTCACTTAGCTTGTTGAGGTAGATTTCTGCTATAACTTGATGACCCTTCACATACCAAACCATTCCTTGGCTCTCTTGTAGAGTGTATCCATTGTTATCAGTGCAATGATGTCCTTGAGGAGCAGATTCAATGCATGAGCAGCACAGCCAATGGGTGTGATGTGAGGGTAGGACTCCTCCACTTCAGACCAAGCAGCCTTCATGTTCGCAGCATTGTCTGTCACCAGTGCAAATACCTTCTGTGGTCCAAGGTCATTGATGACTGCCTTCATCTTATCTGCAATGTAGAGACCGGTGTGTCTGTTGTCCCTTGTGTCTGTGATATTGTAGAATATTGGTTGAGGGGTGGAGATGATGTAGTTAATTATTCCTTGCCCACGAACATTCAACCACCCATCAGAGATGATTGCAATACAGTCTGCTTTGCTTGACCTTCACTTGAACTCTGTTGAATGAGTAGATAAAGCATGTCTGGTTGGAGGGGTGTATGCTGGGAGAAGAACATTCAGAAATGTCTTCCAGTACACATTGCCTGTGAGCATCAGAGGTGAACCAGTTGCATACACAGCTCGAGCAAGACATTCATCGGCATTTCTCTGACTACGTTCCTGCATTGAGTCAAAAAAATTCCAGGACGACCATGAGCTGTTGCTATTGATAAGGTGTCTGATTCATCATTTTCACCTCGAATAGAAGTAGAGGGACTTTTGTCAGAGGTTGCTTGTTGTGAGCGCTGAGGGAACTCTATGCACCTGGCCAGATGATTCTGCATCTGCGTTGCATTCTTCACATATGATTTGGCACAGTATTTGCAAATGTACACAGCTTTTCCTTCTACATTAGCTGCAGTGAAATGTCTCCTCACATCAAATAGTGCCCTTGGCATTTTCCTGTAAAGATTAGAAAAAAATACAATTCATGTACAGATAAATAGTTAAGCAGTTAGATTAAACAACTCCTTTGTAAGATTTTTTTTTTTTTAAATGAAACATGTATGGAAATGTATGAATTAACACTCCTCAGTTAGCAGGCTCAAGCAAGCTAAAACCCACATGGTAGCAAAAACTAACTAGCAGAAATTGTTAACAAGTTAGAAATTATTTAAACACACTTTACTGTAGGCTACTATTTACTAGTTAACAGAAAATCATGTATGTCATATAACATATATTCACCCCACCCAGTATTGTAATCAAAACTTACCAGAAAGCATGTAGTCCTGGGCTCAGACAGTGTAGTAGTGTGGGCTCAATAGCATCTCATTAGTGTGCAAGATCTTGAGAATCAGCTGTACATGTGATGGAATAGTGCACTGCACATGTGATGGAAGAATGCACTGTGCATGCAGAGGGTTGCAATTCCATTGAATTGGGGATAGTTTAACCAAAATATGCCACGATACCTAGAATTGCCTTATGTGTATCCCACAAAAAAAGGTTCACTGTTATAAGCTAACTTTGATGAATTTAAGCAAAATCCCCGGCCTTAACTTCCCATGGAAAATTTCAGGAAAAATTACCGGAAAGTTTCCGACCCTTTGCAACCCTTAACACGATTACACAGGATGAGAAAAATCTGAGAGGAGGAGAGGGATAGACAGAGAAGGAAAGAGAAGGGTAGAGAGATGTAATGTTTTTCTTCACAGCACTAAAGGCTTCATGACAACCTGACTTAACCTGAGATGGAGGATTTGTTCTTAGAGGATTCTTGCTATGTACTGCACTGGGTTTTGTGTGTGTGCCCAATGTGATGGCTCACCACTCATCGGACTGGGTGACTTCAACCTCCTGATGTCTGCATTCAATTAATTTCTTTCCACCTCTTTATTTCCCCTCCTTGCCTCTTTTGACCTCACCCTTTTCCAGTGCTCTCCCAATCAGAAGGCAGGCAATATGCTTGACTTCATCTTTACTAGACGGTGTTCGACTACTAATCTCACAGCAACCCCCCTCCAGGTCTCTGATCATTACTCTCCTCCAACCCTTCCCACTCAGCACTCCCTACCCAGAAGGTCATGCAGTTACAAACATAATTCTCTCTCTCCCTCTTCTTCTATCCTATCATCGCTCCCTTCTGCTAAATCCTTCTCCCTCCTGTCTCCTGATTCTGCCTCTTCGACCCTACTCTCCTCCCTTTCCGCATCCTATGACTCACCCTCCCTTCCTCCTCCCAGGTTGAGTGACTCATTGCGAGCTTACAGAACAGGGTTGTGGGCAGCTGAGCGGAAATGTGGGAAAAACTATTTCCACCTTCTCCTCTCTCCTTAATCCACCAACCCCTCCCTCTGCAGACGACTTTGTCAACCACTTTGAAAAGAAGGTTGATGACATCCGCTCCTCATTCACTCAGCCTATTGATAGATACATAGATAGATAGGTACTTTATTGATCCCCCGGGGGGGAACTTTCATGCCACTGGTCCACTGAGTCCACTGGTCCTACTCAAAAAGAACTAACCTATGCCTTGACCTCTTTCTCCCCTCTCTCTCCAGATGAAATCCTGCAACTAGTGAGGTTGGGCCGCCCCACAACCTGCCCGCTCGACCCATTCCCTTCCTCCTTTCTCCAGACCATCTCTGGAGACCTTCTCCCATTCCTCACTTCCCTCATTAACTCATCCCTGACTACTCATCCTCTCACTCTTCAAAATGGCCAGAGTCGCTCCCATCCTCAAGAAACCAACACTCAATGTCAAAAACGACAGACCTGTATCCCTTCTTTCTTTTCTTTCCAAAACACTTGAGTGTGCTGTCTCTGATCAATCTCATTATCTCTCTCAGTACAATCTTCTTGACCCTAACCAGTCAGGACGGGTCACTCAATAGAAAGTGCTCTCCTCTGTGTCACTGAGGCTCTCCACATTGTCAAAACTGACTCTCTCTCCTCTGTTCTCGTCCTCCTAGATGTATCCGCTGCCTTCGACAGTGTGAACCATCAGATCCTCCTCTCCACCCTATCAGGGCTGGGCGTCGCAGGCTCTGCACACTCTTGGGTTGCATCATATCTGACAGGCCGCTCCTACCAGGTAACGTGGAGAGGATCTGTGTCTGCACCACGTACTCTCACTACTGGTGTCCCCCAGGGCTCGGTTCTAGGCCCTCTCCTCTTCTCTCTATACCAAGTCACTGGGCTCCATCATATCCTCACATGGTCTTTCCTATTATTGCTGTGCGGATGACACTCAACTACTTTTCTCCTCCCCCTTCTGAGAGAGAGAGAGAGAGAGAGAGAGAGAGAGAGAGAGAGAGAGAGAAGAGAGAGAGAGAGAGAGATAGAGAGAGAGAGATCGAGAGAGAGAGAGAGAGAGAGAGAGAGGCCTAGGCTATAATATGAGTGTAATTCGCTAAGTGACAGTGTTTACCCAGTGTTGAGCCCAGTGTTGAGCCGCGTGTTGGTCCCAGTGTTGAGCCCAGTGTTGAGCCATGTGTTGATCCCAGTGTTGAGGGGTGGGGTCAGTCAGTGATATTATTATCAGAACCAGTCAGTCAGTGATATTGGTATCAGAACCAGTCAGTCAGTGATATTAGTATCAGAACCAGTCAGTCAGTGATATTATTATCAGAACCAGTCAGTCAGTGATATTGGTATCAGAACCAGTCAGTCAGTGATATTAGTATCAGAACCAGTCAGTCAGTGATATTATTATCAGAACCAGTCAG
>CM042406.1:33447437-33512437 GCA_023634145.1 Thymallus thymallus | reverse complement strand
TTGCAGGAAATGTGCCTAGGAGGAGGAGATGAGAAAAATGTTTTCTTATGCATTAAGGGAGTGGTGTTCAGATAAAGTAAACAAAAGCAATATTGGGCCCAGAGGAGAGGCCTACATGCGCGCGCTCCTAGGTCAGGTTGTCAGCGGAGTGCATTCAGCTTGGTGTCTCCAGAAATAAACAAACCACCCTGCTCCAGTAATCAAATTAATGTCGGGAATTTCCTGTCCTCTGGCGGACAATATGTGATTAAAACGGAAATCGATCGAGGAGGAACCTCGCGCAGCAGGATTTATACAACATTTAAGTGGGAACCCTCGCGCAGCTCCCGTCCCATGCGGGGACACGTTTGAAGAGCGGGAGAAAGATTCTACCTTACTATATTACTAACAATCATTCTCCCACTCTGTCGACTAAGAGAAGGAAAAAGGAGAGGGATATAACGTTTTTGCAAACCGAGAGGTCTGAGTGAACTGCTTGGGGCGACCGGGGCCAGGGCTTGTTATCGATCCGGTGTAAATATGACGTCTGTGTTCTGAGATGCTCACGCCTTGAACGCTGTTCTGATCGAAGACAACCCGGCATAATAGATAAATACTCCGGGGACTTCAACACACACACACTCACATACACACAAAGTGCGCGGCAGTGGCACGCACGGTGAGCCAGCCAGCATGACAGCGCCAGCAGCTGCGGAGGAGCTCACAGCACACAGGGCAGCCGACTTCATCAACAGGAGATGAGGTTTAGATTTATTAAAAAAGTTGCATCAGTCGTTAATTTATCCACCCACTCTACTACGGCCGCTCCGTCGGCTTCCTTCAACAGAGGAGCACCAGATATAAAACAGCGTTACGGGACCTTGAACTACAACTACTGCAGTTGTGGAAAGAGGACACACGGCGCACGCCTGTCCGGGAAAAGTTGTGTGGAGCACCCGAGCTGGGGGATAAGTATTTGGACAGAGGACGCACGGCAAGGCGAAGACAAGCTGTGTGTGTAGTTAGGAGTGTGTATTGGAGTGTGTGTGTCTTTGTGCTGAAGCGATTAAAAGGTGTTTAATCCTGGAACACGCAGCACCAGCAGGTCGGCTTCTGTTCTCCTGGAACCCGAGAGACAACTCGACTCAGGTAACTATAAACCTATTATATTACCGATCCTGTTCCTATTCCAACCGCGAGTGTCTGCCACTTAACTGTTGTACATAGTTATACCATAAGTGAAAGTCAAAGGGTCTCAAACGGAGCTGTCATTTTACGCAGCAGCGTTAGTTAACCAAGTGGCCAACTGTTGCCAGCACCTCACGGGTCACAGCAGTAGTCTTGTGTTAGTACCGCGGATCAGACAGGGACGGGGACATTGGAATAACGTTTCCTCTCTCTCCTTCTCTCGCCCCCCCCCCCCCCCCCCTCTCCCTTTCATTAGTTTGTGTATGTGTGTCTGTGTGTATGTGTGTATGTGTCTGTGTAGGTATGTTTGTGTGTGTGTGTGTGTGTGAAAGACAGAGAGAGAGAGAGAGAAACCTTTGATCAGGTAGTTCAGGCAGGGAACCACATACTACTTTCTACTGGCAACTAAATGTCTGTTTGGAAGTTGCCTATGGCCTGATGACTATAGAGGAGCCAGACACCTGATGACTATAGAGGAGACAGACAGCTGATGACTATAGAGGAGACAGACAGCTGATGACTATAGAGGAGACAGACAGCTGATGACTATAGAGGAGACAGACAGCTGATGACTATAGAGGAGACAGACAGCTGATGACTATAGAGGAGACAGACAGCTGATGACTATAGAGGAGACAGACAGCTGATGACTATAGAGGAGACAGACAACTGAGCTACAGCAGAGACAGTATTGGACACATACCATTGAATGCCTTCTGTTCTGACCGTGTGTGTGTGTGTGTGTGTGTGTGTGTGTGTGTGTGTGTGTGTGTGTGTGTGTGTGTGTGTGTGTGTGTGTGTGTGACTTATGCACTTCTCATAAATAAAGTGCTTCAAAATAAGCATTTGGTACGTGTCTGTGTTTAAGAGAGTTTACATTAGGATTCCATGACTAATGTCATCACATGATGTCTTAATGACTAACTGACTAATAGAATAGTCATTATAATCATATGATGTCTTAATGACTTACTGACTAATAGAATAGTCATTATAATCATATGATGTCTTAATGACTAACTGACTGATAGAATAGTCATTATAATCATATGATGTCTTAATGACTAATTGACTAATAGAATAGTCATTATAGTCATATGATGTCTTAATGACTAACTGGCTAATAGAATAGTCATTATAATCATATGATGTCTTAATGACTAACTGACTAATAGAATAGTCATTATAATCATATGATGTCTTAATGACTAACTGACTAATAGAACAGTCATTATAATCATATGATGTCTTAATGACTAACTGACTAATAGAACAGTCATTATAATCATATGATGTCTTAATGACTAACTGACTAATAGAATAGTCATTATAATCATATGATGTCTTAATGACTAAGTGACTAATAGACTAGTCATTATAATCATATGATGTCTTAATGACTAACTGACTAATAGAATAGTCATTATAATCATATGATGTCTTAATGACTAACTGACTAATAGAATAGTCATTATAATCATATGATGTCTTAATGACTAACTGACTAATAGAATAGTCATTATAATCATATGATGTCTTAATGACTAAGTGACTAATAGACTAGTCATTATAATCATATGATGTCTTAATGACTAACTGACTAATAGAATAGTCATTATAATCATATGATGTCTTAATGACTAACTGACTAATAGAATAGTCATTATAATCATATGATGTCTTAATGACTAACTGACTAATAGAATAGTCATTATAATCATATGATGTCTTAATGACTAGCTGACTAATAGAATAGTCATTATAATCATATGATGTCTTAATGACTAACTGACTAATAGAATAGTCATTATAATCATATGATGTCTTAATGACTAACTGACTAATAGAATAGTCATTATAATCATATGATGTCTTAATGACTAACTGACTAATAGAATAGTCATTATAATCATATGATGTCTTAATGACTAACTGACTAATAGAATAGTCATTATAATCACATGATGTCTTAATGACTAACTGACTAATAGAATAGTCATTATAATCATATGATGTCTTAATGACTAACTGACTAATAGAATAGTCATTATAATCATATGATGTCTTACGACTAATTGACTAATAGAATATTCATTATAATCATATGATGTCTTAATGACTAACTGACTAATAGAATAGTCATTATAATCATATGATGTCTTAATGACTAATTGACTAATAGAATAGTCATTATAATCATTGTTACGACCCAGTGGCACGTCTAGGGTATGATGTAGGAGTCACAAAATAAAACACACCAATGTTCTATACAGCCAATGGATGGACACAAGGACCCAGTAAGGTAGAGTGCAAAAAGGGGTGCTGAAGGTTTTCCCCCACCAGCCCTCAAGGAGAGAAGAAACGTGGGCGGTGCCAAAGGAAAGAAATAAACAAAAGGGAGCTAACTAACCAGGGAGCTAACTAACCAGAATGACAGAGAGTGGCCCTATGGGTAAAATGTAGACCCCAACAATGCAAGACAGACATGGGAGAACTAGATACATAAGGGCTACAATAGGACACAGTCTAATGCGTCTAAGTCTCTCTACTCCAAAAATACGAAGCCCCCCCCCCCTCCTTTCTGGATGCTTCCAAGCTATATTTAAAAAGGTGGCTCGGTCAGGAACTGGCAGGCGGCGGTAGTAGATTGGCTGATCAGTAAGCGGGAGCAGATTGACCAATCCAGGGGAACCTAATGTCAATAAAGGAGAGCAGAACACACAACACCAACGACAACACAAAGATCACACTAATGTGTGGAGACGTAACAATCATATGATGTCTTAATGACTAACTGACTAATAAAATAGTCATTATAATCATATGTGTATGTCATTAAGACATCACATGATTATAATGACTATTCTATTAGTCAGTAAGTCATTAAGACATCATATGATTATAATGACTATTCTATTAGTCAGTTAGTCATTAAGACATCAGATGATTATAATGACTATTCTATTAGTCAGTTAGTCATTAAGACATCATATGATTATAATGACTATTCTATTAGTCAGTTAGTCATTAAGACATCATAGGATTATAATGACTATTCTATTAGTCACTTAGTCATTAGACATCATATGATTATAATGACTATTCTATTAGTCAGTTAGTCATTAAGGCATCATATGATTATAATGACTATTCTATTAGTCACTTAGTCATTAAGACATCATATGATTATAATGACTATTCTATTAGTCAGTTAGTCATTAAGGCATCATATGATTATAATGACTATTCTATTAGTCAGTTAGTCATTAAGACATCATATGATTATAATGACTATTCTATTAGTCAGTTAGTCATTAAGACATCATATGACTATAATGACTATCCTATTAGTCAATTAGTCATTAAGACATCATATGATTATAATGACTAGTCTATTAGTCACTTAGTCATTAAGACATCATATGACTATAATGACTATTCTATTAGTCAATTAGTCATTAAGACATCATATGATTATAATGACTATTCTATTAGTCAGTTAGTCATTAAGACATCATATGATTATAATGGCTATTCTATTAGTCAATTAGTCATTAAGACATCATACGATTATAAAGACTATTCTATTAGTCAGTTAGTCATTAAGACATCATATGATTATAATGGCTATTCTATTAGTCAATTAGTCACTAAGACATCATATGATTATAATGACTATTCTATTAGTCAATTAGTCATTAAAACATCATAGGATTATAATGACTATTCTATTAGTCAATTAGTCACTAAGACATCATATGATTATAATGACTATTCTATTAGTCAGTTAGAGACAACTTGTGGGTCTCTAACCCTGATATCTAAAGTAAACTGTTGTTCATGGAGTGACACCAAACTAGCTTGTCTGTATGCTGAATGTTGAGTTGTGCCAATAAAGAAAGTTTGAAGATCCTTAGCGACATCTTGTGTGTGTTTGCAGGGTAGTGTGAGGAGCCTCAACGCGGGGAAGGCGTGCTCCGGGGGTAGAAGCCATGAGCTCGCTGCGTGTCCTCGTCCTACTGGCACTGCTGATCCTTCTGCTGACCGCTGGATTCTGCAAACAGAGCTTCGTGCACGTGAGCCAGGGGGCGAGCACAGGAGCGCGCACGGAGGGACACAACCTCCTGGAGCTCATCATGGACAAGGTGCGTCTGACGCAGCAGCAGCAGGACGAGGTACACGTGCGCTACCCCGCCAAAAAACAGGAGTTCACCTTGGAGACCAAGGAGAAGAATGAAGAACACATCATAGGTGAGTTATTAAAAATTAGTAACAAATCTCACCATGGAGACATCATAGGTGAGCTGGACACCGGATACACTTATAATATTCCCTCTCCTGTTGTATATTGAACTGTTGTGTCAATCCCCCCTTCTTGCTCATGTTTTGTTGATGTGGTAATCACGTGACTGCTATCTCTTTTTTGATGTGATAATCACGTGACTGCTATCTCTTTTTTCATGTGTTAATCACGTGACTGCTATCTCTTTTTTGATGTGGTAATCACGTGACTGCTTGACTGACACTGATAAAAACACCCAATACAAAACACATTTTTCCCACATATTGTCCATCAGTCCACCTTTCATGTGGTCAAAATGTTGTTTATTTCCTGCATTCGCAGAGGTGTTCCCCAGAGACCTGAGGCAAAAGGAGAAGTTCCTCAAACACCTAACAGGTCAGACACTACTGCTTCTCTGTTTGTTTGTGTGTGTGTGTGTGTGGGGGTGGGGTGGGGCTTGTACAGGGACGGACTGGGAATGAAAAATGGCCCTGGACTTTTTGACTCAGACCGACCCACCAAAACCCCCCCAGCAATACGGCACCACCCACACAACCCACACCAGACTTTATGTAAACAAGATTACTGAACAATATTTATAACAATAACTTTAGTAAAACAGATGTAAAACAGAACAAGGGGAATGTGTTGCTGTTAGGAGGAGGCTGGCTAGAAGGAGAACATATTGGCACAATGGCCCTGGCAGCAAGGTGGCAAGAACCTCTGGAACCATCTGACCAGTCAAATAAATAATACAGGAAGACATGTGTTGGTGAAAAGACTGGTGAGTAAGCAAGTCATAGAATAAAATAAAATTAAACATATTTCATACCTCCTTAAATTAGACATTTCTGCAGCAGCTCACTTCTCTCAGCAATGCCATCTATAACCAGGTCACTGTCCAGGGCCATTAAAACACCTCGCTCAGTAGCCATGAGCATAAAAGCCTCCAGGTGCTGTTGAGATAGAGTGCTCCTGAGCCTACTATTGATGAATTTCAGAATAGAGAAGCTCCGCTCGCAAGCTACCTGGGTTACTGACAGGGTAAGTAGGAACTTGTAAGCAAGGCCCAGGATGTGGTATGCATTGGTCAATAGGTTGTACTGACTAAGAATACGTTAGCAACACACTGGACAGTCCTTGCAAGATGAACAGCTCTTGTTCACCATCTCCACCTTGTCTTCATTTCCTTCAGGTCCATGATCCTCCATAGTCCTGGTTATGTATTCTTCAAATCCCGATTGTTTTAACCCAGTCCACTGTTCTGCCAGACTCATGAACTCACTCTGTAAATTGTCCACCGTTGCTCTGCTGTCAAATTTGATCAAACATTTGCTTAGTTCTTGAAGGGCTGTCTGTGGAAGGCCACTGGCACTGGATGTTAACTAACTAAAGTTTTTAGGGTCAAGAAGAGCCATGTTGGCATTACTCAGATATCGTCGATGGATGCTTTCTATAACTGTATCCAGAATTTGATTATGGACACCAATCCTGTATTCACTCTCTGCCCCAATAAATCTAATCTCTCCAGGAATGGTTTTCATGCAAGCCCTTTCTTTGGCAGAGTGGTCTCCAGCTCTGTTTCCTCATCCTGTTCCTGCAACTTCCTGTTGGCCCACTGAACAAATGTGTCTGCAGCTGCCTTGACTTTTTCAAAATCTCCTGCCATTCCTTTCAGCTGCTCCTCTGTAGATACAACCATACGATGCGCAGACAGAATGTCCATTCCATTTGTTTGAAGATATTTTGAGACTGGTGAGGTGACCTGAAATATTCTGAGGAATATCTGAGCTGTAAGTATTGTTTCATACTTCAGCAACCCCTCAATGTATCCTTGTGCCTTGACCCATGCAGTAGTGTTGATGTTTTTCTGATCTTGTATGGTTGAAAGAGTGAGAAGGACATCAACATACAGACCCTCATCTTTCCAAAAAACTCCAAAGACCTTCTTTAAGGCACTGTCTTTAGCCCACCAGCGTGTCTCTCCAATTGGAGCAAGACATCTGTGTCTTGGGTCCTTGCTCTCCTTCTCTCAAATGTTCATCCTCTGGTACGATTCACGGAAGAACACAGCTATGTTGTTAATGAGAGAAAAAAGTGACCCACTTGCCAAGACACTCTCTGTTGTGTCTGCCAAAACATGGTTGAAAATGTGTGCATAGCACCACACATGCACTTGATTGGTGGACTTGCTGATGTCAAGCTTCATGTTTTCCAGTACTTCACAAAGTATTGTCCAGTGGATGCCTCGCATTTCACCCCAGCCACAAGCCTCTCAATGGATGACGACGTTCGTCACATATGTGACTATGACAGAGCATTGATCGTGTGTTATAATGTCCTGCGTTGTGTCAGTCTGGACTGAAAACATACCAGCTTCCTGGATTTCAATTGCTATGGTGGCCTGCATTGTGTGTTGGATGGTGGTAATGATGTTATCGACGGTAGTCTTTGATAATAGCGTGATTAGAGAGCCTCTGCCCCTCTTGACCCAGACTCATGCAGTTTTTTGCTTTTCTCTATGCAGGCAGTGGAATGCTCTTTCATACACAGGTCGTACTTTCCCAGCATAATGATCATCTCTAAAAAGTCGCCATGGTCAATGCTGCTGTCATCTATCTTATAAGCTGCTTCAGACTGCATGCCTCTGTAGCTCAGACCCCTCTTGCCTATGAACATCTATAATGCACTCTTCTGCGCACTTGCTCTCTATGAGCAGACATCTGACTGCCGATGAACAGGCTCTCAATGTTACCTTTGGAGGACCATAGAAAGTAGTCCTCAGCATAACCACTATGCATAATGCTCTTCTCATGCTCCTCCACTCTCTGATGGATATGCTTCCAGTCTGCCATTCCATTCATAAAAGGGCTGTTCTCTGTGGGCTTTGCAAATGCCATACAAATTAAGCAGAATAAAGCATGGTTCTCTTCACTGTATGACAGCCACTTCCTGTTGGTCCCATCTTTACAAAATAAAACTTTCTGCACCACAGACTTTTCACACTTTTGTTGAGGGTGGAAACTAAAAAACATATCTAGGTCCCCTGACTTTGGCCTCTTAAAATAATCAAACATTTCTTCAACCTCTTCTCTCTGCTCTTTTCAGCAGCACCTTTATGTTGTTTCTCTTTGTGTTGGTCCATCTTGCTCCTCCCACTATTTATCCAAACGTCTCCACTTAACAGAGATGGGAAAGGGCGGGGCTCAGGTAAAGTTAGAATGGACTGGATCAAAAGTAATTGGCTGGGAGAGAGAGGCTGACAGATGTAATACCCAACCGCAGTGGGCCGGCAGCCCCCTCCTCTGGGCCAGTCAGACACACAGCACTTGGTTATTTTTATTTAAGCGGGAGGTTATTTATATTTTGCGTTGCATCGGCCCCAATTGTCATGCAGCCCACCGGAAAAACTCTCGGTGCTCCAGATGGCCAGTCCGTCATTGGGCGTGTATGTGTGGGTGGGTGTATGTGTGAGAATATATGTGTGTTTTTATTTGAACCTTTATTTAACTAGGCAAGTCAGTTAAGAACAAATTCTTATTTACAATGACGGCCTACCAGGGAACAGTGGGTTAACTGCCTTGTTCAGGGGCAGAACGACAGATTTTTACCTTGTCAGCTCGGGATTCAATCCAGCAACATTTCGGTTACTGGCCCAACACTCTAACCACTCGGCTACCTGTGTGTGTGTGTGTGTGTGTGTGTGTGTGTGTGTGTGTGTGTGTGTGTGTGTGTGTGTGTGTGTGTGCGTGTGTGTGCGCGTGCGTGTGCGTGTGTGTTTGTGTGTTCACCAGTGTAACTTCTGTCTGTGTCTATGTGTGTTCCAGGTCCTCTATACTTCAACCCAAAGTGCAGGAAACACTTCTACAGATTATACCACAACACCAGAGACTGTACCATACCTGCCTGTGAGTATGACTACAGATTATACCATAGCCTCAGTTTGTCGGGGCATGGACTACGCAAGGTGTCCAAAGCGTTCCACAGGGATGCTGGCCCATGTTGAATCAAATGCTTCCCACAGTTGTGTCAAGTTGGCTGGATGTACTTTGGATGGTGGACCATCTTTTATACACACAGTAAACTGTTGAGTGTGAAAAATCCAGCAGCATTGCAGTTCTTGACACAAACCAGTGTGCCTGGCACCTACTACCATACCCTGTTCAAAGGCACTTAAATATTTTGTCTTGTCCATTCACCCTCTGAATGGCACACGTACACAATCCATGTCTCAATTGTCTCAAGGCCTAAAAATCCTTCTTTAACCTGTTGTAACGTGACTTTGATAAATTTGGTGACATGCTATCTTATCAAAGCGATTACCTAACATTTAATTGATTACGTGATTGAATTAAATTGTGCAACAATGAACCCATTAATAACCACCACGGAAGAATTGGTTTATATAGAGCGGCTATCTCCCAAATCCACTCTTAAAGATCTGAAGATCTTTTATATCTTATAACAGTCAATTATTAATCATTACCTCTTAGCAGTCTCATTCTGATGATCATAAGATCTAAATCTGCACGAACCCTAGCGAACAGGTTGAATCAGCATTACACAAATTGGCTTAATGATTTATTTACTAGCAAATGAGCGGGAGAAAGAGACAAAGGGATGAAGTCTCTATCGGACATGGGAAGTTATGGCCAAACGTAAACACAAAATCTTACACTTTAATAACCGCCCATTCATAAAAATTAAATGCAATTATATATTTACTCTGAGCTTGGCTTCGATAGATGGGTCGAAGACGGAAGATCGCCATTGTCCTTTGGAGAGTCTTTCTGGTTGTGGGATGTATCACTTCCTCTTCAGTGATCCATCAATATGAGTTCATACCATTTTGCCATACTCGGCTCAGGCAATGTTCTGGCTGGTCTAGCCGAAATTCACAATTTTAACATGGCGATCGTCACCTCCACGTTATCTTTACACGTAGGTTTCGTTAGATAGAGTTGTAGTTCAATTTAGCCATTTTGAAACTAATGGACACCAGTCCTAGCGTCATCAGGAACTGAAGGGTTGTAGATTAAATTCACCATTTTTACTGGCCAGAGTTTTACTTGCACACAAGTTCTCTCCTATAGGAGACTAAATCACATTTAATCTTCTCACAAATAGTTTCATTTTGAATCATATACATTTACATGTTAATCTGATAACTAGAATGTGTAGACGTTCAAAGATACAATGATGTTGTATTGTCATGCAGTAACAATATCCCTAAACAACTACTGATCTGACATCACATTCTTTAAGTACCAACTGACACTTTCAACTGGTTGGATTACAGAAATATTGTTCCGTTCTTCAACCTTTTGGATGTTACCAGGCTGTAGAGTATTTCCTCTGTAACAAAGGCTTTAGTGGTGAGAGAGCTTCGGTATTTATGAGGGCAATAAAACTGTGGGGGGAGAGAGAGAGAGAGAGAGAGAGAGAGAGAGAGAGAGAGAGAGAGAGAGAGGGCAAGTCGTGACAAACCTTCTCCTCCCCTTCATCTACACTGATTGAAGTAGATTTAACATGTGACATCAATAAGGGATCATAGCTTTCACCTGGTCAGTCTATGTCGTGGAAAGAGTGTTCCTAATGTTTTGTACACTCAGTGTATATGTCATTATTCTAAATTCTAACAACAATGCACTCCAGAAATAACGACTTACTCTAACATTTTGTGAGTTACTCAAAACATTGTTGTTGTTTGTAGACTGACCTGTTGTGTGTGTTGTGTTTCAGACTATAGGAGGTGTGCCCGTCTTCTCACCCAGCTAGCAGGCAGTCAGAGGTGTACAGAGAGGTAGAATACCCTGGTAAGACTATGGAACATTATCTCTCCTTCCCTCTATCTCGTTACCTCTCTCTCTCCCTCCTTCTCTCTGTCTCTCTACCTCGTTACCTCTCTCTCTCCCTCCTTCTCTCTGTCTCTATCTCGTTACCTCTCTCTCTCCCTCCTTCTCTCTGTCTCTCTATCTCATTACCTCTCTCTCTCCCTCCTTCTCTCTGTCTCTCTACCTCGTTACCTCTTTTTCTCCCTCCTCCTCTCTGTCTCTCTATCTCGTTACCTCTCTCTCTCCCTCCTTCTCTCTGTCTCTATCTCGTTACCTCTCTTTCTCCCTCCTTCTCTCTGTCTCTATCTCGTTACCTCTCTCTCTCCCTCCTTCTCTCTGTCTCTATCTCGTTACCTCTCTCTCTCCCTCCTTCTCTCTGTCTCTCTATCTCGTTACCTCTTTTTCTCCCTCCTCCTCTCTGTCTCTCTATCTCGTTACCTCTCTCTCTCCCTCCTTCTCTCTGTCTCTATCTCGTTACCTCTCTTTCTCCCTCCTTCTCTCTGTCTCTATCTCGTTACCTCTCTCTCTCCCTCCTTCTCTCTGTCTCTATCTCGTTACCTCTCTTTCTCCCTCCTTCTCTCTGTCTCTCTATCTCGTTACCTCTCTCTCTCCCTCCTTCTCTCTGTCTCTATCTCGTTACCTCTCTCTCTCCCTCCTTCTCTCTGTCTCTCTATCTCGTTACCTCTTTTTCTCCCTCCTTCTCTCTGTCTCTCTCTCTCCCTCCTTCTCTCTGTCTCTCTATCTCGTTACATCTCTCTCTCCCTCCTTCTCTCTGCCTCTATCTCGTTATCTCTCTCTCTCCCTCCTTCTCTCTGCCTCTATCTCGTTACCTCTTTTTCTCCCTCCTTCTCTCTGTCTCTATCTCGTTACCTCTTTTTCTCCCTCCTCCTCTCTGAATCTCTCTATCTCGTTACCTCTCTCTCTCCCTCCTTCTCTCTGTCTCTATCTCGTTACCTCTCTTTCTCCCTCCTTCTCTCTGTCTCTATCTCGTTACCTCTCTCTCTCCCTCCTTCTCTCTGTCTCTCTATCTCGTTACCTCTTTTTCTCCCTCCTTCTCTCTGTCTCTCTCTCCCTCCTTCTCTCTGTCTCTCTATCTCGTTACCTCTCTCTCTCCCTCCTTCTCTCTGTCTCTCTATCTCGTTACCTCTCTCTCTCCCTCCTTCTCTCTGTCTCTCTATCTCGTTACCTCTCTCTCTCCCTTCTTCTCTCTGTCTCTCTATCTCGTTACCTCTCTTTCTCCCTCCTTCTCTCTTTCTCTCTATTTCGTTACCTCTCTCTCTCCCTCCTTCTCTCTGTCTCTATCTCGTTACCTCTCTCTCTCCCTCCTTCTCTCTGTCTCTATCTCGTTACCTCTCTCCCTCCTTCTCTCTGTCTCTATCTCGTTACCTCTCTCTCTCCCTCCTTCTCTCTGTCTCTCTATCTCGTTACCTCTCTCTCTCCCTCCTTCTCTCTGTCTCTATCTCGTTACCTCTCTCTCTTCCTCCTCTCTGTCTCTATCTCGTTACCTCCCTCTCTCCCTCCTTCTCTCTGTCTCTATCTCGTTACCTCTCTCTCTCCCTCCTTCTCTCTGTCTCTCTATCTCGTTACCTCTCTCTCTCCCTCCTTCTCTCTGTCTCTATCTCGTTACCTCTCTCTCTCCCTCCTTCTCTCTGTCTCTCTACCTCGTTACCTCTCTCTCTCCCTCCTTCTCTCTGTCTCTATCTCGTTACCTCTCTCTCTCCCTCCTTCTCTCTGTCTCTCTATCTCGTTACCTCTCTCTCTCCCTCTTCCTCTCTGTCTCTCTATCTCGTTCCCTCTCTCTCTCCCTCCTTCTCTCTGTCTCTCTATCTCGTTACCTCTCTCTCTCCCTCCTTCTCTCTGTCTCTCTACCTCGTTACCTCTCTCTCTCCCTCCTTCTCTCTGTCTCTCTACCTCGTTACCTCTCTCTCTCCCTCCTCCTCTCTGTCTTTCTATCTCGTTACCTCTCTCTCTCCCTCCTTCTCTCTGTCTCTCTATCTCGTTACCTCTCTCTCTCCCTCCTTCTCTCTGTCTCTCTACCTCGTTACCTCTCTCTCTCCCTCCTTCTCTCTGTCTCTCTATCTCGTTATCTCTCTCTCTCCCTCCTTCTCTCTGTCTCTCTATCTCGTTACCTCTCTCTCTCCCTCCTTTTCTCTGTCTCTCTATCTCGTTACCTCTCTCTCCCAGTGTTAGAGGTAGACAGTATATAATGAGTATTTTTATAGCAGATAAATCAGCATGCATGTCCTCCAGCTAGTCTACTGTATACACTGTATACACTGTCTTGTGTGTGTGTGTGTGTGTGTGTGTGTGTGTGCTGTAGAGCTGAGCTCCATAGCAGTATAATTCAGTCGTGGAATAATTCTGTCTATAAATTCCAGTGTCAAACTGCAGCCATTGATTTAATGGCATCGTAAAATCAAGAGAATGCCCTCTCTCTCCCTCTCTTTCTCTCTCCCTCTCTTTCTCTCTCCCTCACTCTCTCCCCCTCCCTCTCTCTCTCCCTCCCTCTCTCTCCCTCTCTCAATTCAGTCTAGTTTAAGTGCTTTATTGGCATGGAAAACATATGTTAGCATTGCCAAAGCAAGTGAAGTAGATAATACATAAAAGTGAAATAAACAATAAAAATTTAAAAACATTACACTCAGAAGTTCCAAAATAATAAAGACATTTCAAATGTCATATTATGTCTATATACAGTGTTGTAACGATGTGCAAATAGTTAAAGTATAAAAGGGAAAATAAATAAACATAAATATGGGTTGTTTTTACAATGGTGTTTGTTCTTCAGTGGTTGCCTTTTTCTTGTGGCAACAGATCACAAATATTGCTGCTGTGATGCACACTGTGGTATTTCACCCAATAGATATGGGAGTTTATCAAAATTGGGTTTGTTCTCTCTCTCTCTCTCTCTCTCTCTCTCTCTCTCAACAGAGCCCATGAAAGAGAGAAGTGCCTTGAAAGATGAACTGAGAGACTGCTAGTGCTATCTATGTGTGTCATGGGGAACGTTGGTTAGGACGTCCATAGAAGCTCACACATACTCTACTCTACTTAACTCAACTCTACATTCTGACAATCTCTGAGTTCTGCTGCCAAAAACCATGACGACACGTGGATTATAACATGGGAGTGCTTGTGTGTTCATCGACATGCCTTCACGGGTTACAACAAAAACATTTGGTTGGAGTTTGGTTGGACTATGGTTGGAGTTTGGTTGGACTATGGTTGGAGTTTGGATGGTGGTCTCTGAGCTGTGGTTGTAGACAGCGGCTACAGAGAGAAAGAAAGACAGACAGACACACACACAAAGACATACAGTGCTATTTGGGTTGTTAATTAGATTCATTACAATGTTTCTTGACAGACAGACAAACATACAGACTGACTGACAGACAGACAGACAGACAGACAGACAGACAGACAGACAGACAGACAGACAGACAGACAGACAGACAGACAGACAGACAGACAGACAGACAGACAGACAGACAGACAGACAGACAGACAGACAGACAGACAGACAGACAGACAGACAGACAGACAGACAGACAGATTATAATACTACCAGGCTACTATCAGTCATTCCACAGAAGTGAATTCCACAGAAGTGAACTAATCTATGATGGAATGACTGATTGGTAGCCTGGTAGTATTATAACCCCTGATGAAATGACTGATTGGTAGCCTGGTAGTAATATAACCCCTGATGGAATGATTGATTAGTAAACTGGTGGTAATATAATCTCTGATGGAATGATTGACTGGTAGGCTGGTGGTAATATAATCCCTGATGGAATGACTGACTGGTAGGCTGGTGGTAATATAATCCCTGATGGAATGACTGACTGGTAGGCTGGTGGTAATATAATCCCTGATGGAACGACTGACTGGTGGTCTGGTGGTAATATAATCCCTGATGGAATGACTGACTGGAAGGCATGTGGTAATATAATCCCTGATGGAATGACTGACTGGAAGGCTGGTGGTAATGTAATCCCTGATGGAATGACTGACTGGAAGGCTGGTGGTAATGTAATCCCTGATGGAATGACTGACTGGAAGGCTGGTGGTAATATAATCCCTGATGGAATGACTGACTGGAAGGCTGGTGGTAATGTAATCCCTGATGGAATGACTGACTGGAAGGCTGGTGGTAATGTAATCCCTGATGGAATGACTGACTGGAAGGCTGGTGGTAATATAATCCCTGATGGAATGACTGACTGGAAGGCTGGTGGTCTGCATCAGGACTCCCTACTGCAGGAGGAGGAATACTCTTTGAACGGACACCCTCTTCTCTTTATAGTGAATAGGCTGCCATTTTGGACACAGACACATTTCGGACACAGCATCAGGGAATTTTGTGAAAGTTACCGGAATTTTGCAACCCAATGAGGACCCATCTGAATTCCCAGTTTATTCCCTACAATGCACTTACCAGAGCCCTATGTGGTTATACCTACTGCAGGTGTGAGATCATCAACTGTCTGAACATAACTGTGTTACATGTGGTATTATACATATATATTTATATATTCAAGCTATTGTCTCTTTCCACATTGTGTGTATCCCTACCCTGTAGTGCACTATGTACATATTGTAAATACTAAATATAAATGAAATATAAATACATGTGTTTGGTTTAATAACATTACGTTTCTTGACCATGATGACTATTGTAGTGAAATATGTGATGAGACTGGTACTACAGTGTGTGTGTGTGTGTGTGTGTGTGTGTGTGTGTGTGTGTGTGTGTGTGTGTGTGTGTGTGTGTGTGTGTGTGTGTGTGTGTGTGTGTGTGTGTGTGTGTGTGTGTGTGTGTGTGTAACCCTTCGCCTGCCTTTACAAAGTGTGACCCTTTTCTCAGGGTACTGTTGTCACAGAGCATCATTAAAGATAAACAGCACACACACACACACACACACACACACACACAGAATAAACCACGCAACAATAATATTAGTGTTGGCAGACTGCTTTACAAGGCAGAGAGAGAAGTTGCTAAAAAAAGGTTATTTTTCCGTCCTGCCTGACTGGGTCTGAGAAGAGAGACGTGAACATAAGGTTTATTCTAGCTGACCGTTAGTTGACCACACGGTTTATTCTTGCTGACCATTAGTTGACCACAAGGATTATTCTAGCTGACCATTAGTTGACCACAAGGTTTATTCTAGTTGACCGTTAGTTGACCACAAGGTTTATCCTAGATGACCGTTAGTTGACCACAAGGTTTATTCTAGCTGACCGTTAGTTGACCACAAGGTTTATTCTAGCTGACCGTTAGTTGACCACAAGGTTTATTCTAGCTGACCATTAGTTGACCACATTGTTTATTCTAGATGACTTTTAGTTGACCAAAATATTTATTATAGATGACCGT
This sequence comes from Thymallus thymallus, assembly GCA_023634145.1. Taxonomy (NCBI): domain Eukaryota; kingdom Metazoa; phylum Chordata; class Actinopteri; order Salmoniformes; family Salmonidae; genus Thymallus; species Thymallus thymallus. The sequence continues at coordinate 33,495,774 of CM042406.1, read as the reverse complement.
TAGTTGACCACAAGTTTTATACTAGCTTACTGTGAGTTGACAACAAGGTTTATTCTGGATGACCGTTAGTTGACCACAAGATTTATCCTAGATGAACGTTAGTTGACCACAAGGTTTATTCTAGCTGACCGTTAGTAGACCACAAGGTTTATTCTAGCTGACTGTTAGTTGACCACAAGGCTTATTCTAGCTGACCGTTAGTTGACCACAAGGTTTATTCTAGCTGACTGTTAGTTGACCACAAGGTTTATTCTAGCTGACTGTTAGTTGACCACAAGGGTTATTCTAGTTGACTGTTAGTTGACCACAAGGTTTATTCTAGCTGACTGTTAGTTGACCACAAGGTTTATTCGAGATGACCGTTAGTTGACCACAAGGTTTGTTCTAGATGACTGTTAGTTGACCACAAGGTTTATTCTAGCTGACCATTAGTTGACCACATTGTTTATTCTAGATGACTTTTAGTTGACCAAAATATTTATTCTAGATGACCGTTAGTTGACCACAAGTTTTATACTAGCTTACTGTGAGTTGACAACAAGGTTTATTCTGGATGACAATTAGTTGACCACAAGGTTTATTCTAGCTGACCGTTAGTTGACCGCAAGGTTTATTCCAGCTGGCCGTTAGTTGAGCACAAGGTTTATTCTAGATGACTGTTAGTTGACCACATGGTTTATTCTATCTGACTGTTTGTTGACCACAAGGTTTATTCTAGCTGACCGTTAGTTGAACGCAAGGTTTATTCCAGCTGGCTGTTAGTTGAGCACAAGGTTTGTCCTAGATGACTGTTAGTTGACCACATGGTTTATTCTCTGACTGTTAGTTGACCACATGGTTTATTCTCTGACAGTTGACCCCAAGGTTTTTTCTAGCTGACCTATAGTTGACCACAATAATTATTCTAGGTTACCGTTAGTTGACCACAAGGTTTGTTCTAGCTGACCGTTAGTTGACAACAAGGTTTTTCTAGCTGAACTTTAGTTGACGACAAGGTTTATTCTAGATAACCGTTACCTGTCAACAAGGTTTATTCTAGATTACTGTTTTTTGACCACAAGGTTTATTATAGATGACCGTTAGTTGACCACAATGTTTATTCTATCTGACTGTTAGTTGACCACAATGTTTATTCTATGTTACCGTTAGTTGACCACAAGGTTTTTCTAGCTGACCATTAGTTGACAACAAGGTTTATTCTGGATGACCGTTAGATGACCACAAGGTTTATTCTAGCTGACCGTTAGTTGACCACAAGGTTTTTCTAGCTGACCATTAGTTGACAACAAGGTTTATTCTAGCTGACCGTTAGTTGACCGCAAGGTTGATTCCAGCTGGCTGTTAGTTGAGCACAAGGTTTATTCTAGATGACTGTTAGTTGACCACATGGTTTATTCTCTGACTGTTAGTTGACCCCAAGATTTTTTCTAGCTGACCAATAGTTGACCACAAGGTTAATTCTAGCTTACTGTTAGTTGACCCCAAGGTTTTTTCTAGCTGACTGTTAGTTGACAACAAGGTTTATTTTAGATGACAATTAGTTGACCACAAGGTTTATTCTAGATGACCATTAGTTGACCACAAGGTTTATTCTAGATGACTGTTAGTTGTCCATAATGTTTAGTCTAGCTGACCGTTAGTTGACCATAAGGGTTATTCTACTTGACTGTTAGTTGACCACAAGGTTTATTCTCTGACTGTTAGTTGACCCCAAGATTCTTTCTAGCTGACCTATAGTTGACCACAAGGTTAATTCTAGCTTACTGTTAGTTGACCCCAAGGTTTTTTCTAGCTGACTGTTAGTTGACAACAAGGTTTATTTTAGATGACAATTAGTTGACCACAAGGTTTATTCTAGATGACCATTAGTTGACCACAAGGTTTATTCTAGATGACTGTTAGTTGTCCATAATGTTTAGTCTAGCTGACCGTTAGTTGACCACAAGGTTTATTCTAGCTGACTGTTAGTTGACCGCAAGGTTTATTCTAGCTTACTGTTAGTTGACCATAAGGTTTATTCTAGCTGACTTTTAGTTGACCGCAAGGTTTATTCTAGATGACCGTTAGTTGACCACAAGGTTTTTCTAGCTGATCTTTAGTTGACGTCAAGGTTTATTCTAGATAACCGTTAGCTGTCAACAAGGTTTATTCTAGATGACTGTTAGTTGACCACAAGGTTTATTCTAGATGACCGTTAGTTGACCACAAGTTTTATACTAGCTTACTGTGAGTTGACAACAAGGTTTATTCTGGATGACAATTAGTTGACCACAAGGTTTATTCTAGCTGACCGTTAGTTGACCGCAAGGTTTATTCCAGCTGGCCGTTAGTTGACCACAAGGTTTATTCTAGCTTACTGTTAGTTGACCCCAAGGTTTTTTCTAGCTGACTGTTAGTTGACTACAAGGTTTATTCTAGCTGACTGTTAGTTGACCACAACGTTTATTCTAGCTGACTGTTAGTTGACCGCAAGGTTTATTCCAGCTGGCCATTAGTTGACCACAAGGTTTATTCCAGCTGGCCATTAGTTGACCACAAGGTTTATTATAGATGACAATTAGTTGACCACAAGGTTTATTCTAGATGACCATTAGTTGACCACAAGGTTTATTCTAGATGAATGTTAGTTGACCATAATGTTTATTCTAGCTGACGGTTTCTTGACCACAAGGTTTATTCTAGATGACCGTTAGTTGACAACAAGGTTTTATACTAGTCAGGTATTACACTCACATACACTAACCCAGGTCATGAGTCAGGTATTACACTCACATACACCAACCCAGGTCATGAGGGGGATATGTTTCTCTCTTTCTCTTCTCCCTCTATCGTTCCTCTCTTTCTTACACGTTCCCTCCGGAATTCCTATCATGTGTCCTTTTCTGTGTTTGTGTGTGTGTGTGTGTGTGTGTGTGTGTGTGTGTGTGTTTGTGTGTGTTTGTGTTTGTGTGTGTGTTGGTTACAGTTGAAAATTAGACATGTGAAATGAGATCAGATCACCCGAGGCTGAACAGCAGTATCACTCAGAGGAGCAATATCACACACACACACAGACACACACACACACACACACACACACACACACACACACACACACACACACACACACACACACACACACACACACACACACACACACACACACACACACACACACACAGTTCTCTGTTTTAATTCAATGTTTCAGCTTGAGTGGAAGCTTGAAATGCTTCTCTTCTCCCTTCATATTCTCATGGCATCTGTATGTCTGTCTGTTTAGTGTGTGTGTGTGTGTGTGTGTGTGTGTGTGTGTGTGTGTGTGTATGTGACAGATCTCTGATTCCTTATAATCCAGTAAAGTTGTCTCTTCTCACCTGAATAGAGAGAGACAATGATAGTGAATGGGAGGTAATGGGAGAGAATGAGTGAATGGGAGGTAATGAGAGGTAATGAGAGATAATGAGAGAGAATGAAAGTGAATGGGAGGTAATGAGAGATAACGATAGTGAATGGGAAGTAATGGGAGAGAATGAGTGAATGGGAGGTAATGAGAGGTAATGAGTGAATGGGAGGTAATGAGAGGTAATGAGAGATAATGAGAGAGAATGAAAGTGAATGGGAGGTAATGAGAGATAACGATAGTAAATGGGAAGTACCTCCACCACCTCTAGCAACACCACCACCGCCACCCCATCCACCACCATCACCACCCTCTCCACCACCACCTCCACCAACACCACCACCGCCACCCCATCCACCACCAACACCTCCACCACCACCACCACACCACCTCCACATCCACCACCACCTCCACCAACACCACCACCAACACCACCACCGCCACCCCATCCACCACCTCCACCACCAACACCTCCACCACCACCACCTCCACCTCCACCACCACCACCACCAACACCACCACCGCCACCCCATCCACCATCTCCACCACCAGCACCTCCACCACCACCACCTCCACCACCACCACCTACACCACCGCCACCCCATCCACCACCTCCACCACCGCCACCCCATCCACCATCTCCACCACCAGCACCTCCACCACCAGCACCTCCACCACCACCACCTCCACCACCTACACCACCGCCACCCCATCCACCACCTCCACCACCGCCACCGCCTTTAGTTGACGACAAGGTTTATTCTAGATAACCGTTACCTGTCAACAAGGTTTATTCTAGATGACTGTTTTTTGACCACAAGGTTTATTATAGATGACCGTTAGTTGACCACAATGTTTATTCTATCTGACTGTTAGTTGACCACAATGTTTATTCTAGGTTACCGTTAGTTGACCACAAGGTTTTTCTAGCTGACCATTAGTTGACAACAAGGTTTATTCTGGATGACCGTTAGATGACCACAAGGTTTATTCTAGCTGACCGTTAGTTGACCACAAGGTTTTTCTAGCTGACCATTAGTTGACAACAAGGTTTATTCTAGCTGACCGTTAGTTGACCGCAAGGTTGATTCCAGCTGGTGTCAGGATTTGTAATAGGAACCCAAACGCAGACCGGCAATGTAAGTATATGGTGATATTTATTGAAGAGTGGTAATCGGGAATTGTTGAAGAGGATGTGGTAGAATAGGGAGTTGGTAGGTTGGTGGCTGAGTTTCCAGGTAGGTGGCAGATAAGTGGTCCGTGATTGTTCGAATCCGTATCCTAGGTGAGTGGAGGGAGAGATGAGTAGGAGGCGGCGTGATGATGGGTATATCCAGGCAGGATTCTATGTGACTTAACGATCCGGCGGGGACTGGATGTCAGGTCGTCTCTTAAATAGTGATGACCGCAGATCAGGAACAGGTGTGTAGTGCTCATGACAGGCTCCGGATGAATGTAGCCCCGCCCACTCATCAGTAACCAGGCAACTGACCCCGGTACCAAGAGACGGACAATAAACAAACAAGAAAGACAAACACAGACTCAGGGAACAGGGATCGTGACAGTACCCTCCCCCCGACGGACGCCTCCGGGCGGACCACCTGGAGCCCCAGGCTGGCGGCGGTAGAACTCACGAATCAGGCCCGCATCCAGGATCTGGCGTTGGGGAATCCAGCACCTCTCCTCAGGACCATAACCCTCCCAGTCCACCAGGTACTGGAACCCCCGACCCCGGCGTCGAGAGTCCAAAATTCGTCGCACCGTGTTGGCGGGGCTACCATCAATGATGCGGGGAGGAGGAGGTCGAGGTGGCGGAGGTAGAAGAGGGCTGAGGCGAACCGGTTTAATGCAGGACACGTGGAAAGTAGGATGAACTCTGAGGGTACGAGGAAGTTTTAATCGGACCACCGCAGGGTTGATTACTTCCTCTACCACGAACGGCCCGATGTGTTTGGGGGACAGTTTGCGAGAATCAGTTTTAAGTGGCAGATTCTTGGTGGATAACCATACCTTATCTCCTACGGTGTAGGATGGAGCAGGTGCACGGTGACGGTTAGCTTGGTGTTGGTATTGGTCGGAAGCCCTGAGTAGTGCCTCCCGGGCACGATGCCAGGTCCGATGGCATCGACGGATGTGGTTTTGGACGGATGGCACGGACAGATCCCTCTCCTGGGACGGAAACAGGGGAGGTTGGTAGCCGTAGAGGCATTGAAATGGGGACATACCTGTGGCTGATGTGGTGAGTGTGTTGTGGGCGTACTCCACCCAGGGAAGCTGAGAGGACCAAGATGTGGGATTGGATGAGGACATGCACCGTAAGGTCGTCTCCATCTTCTGGTTAGCCCTCTCCGCCTGACCATTGGTCTGAGGATGGAATCCAGAAGACAAACTCACGGTTGCACCAATGGCCAAACAGAAATCTCTCCACACAGCTGATGTAAACTGGGGACCACGGTCGGACACGATGTCACAAGGGAGACCGTGGACATGGAATACCTCCTTGACCAGCAGGGCCGCCATCTCCTTGGCTGAGGGGAGCTTAGGTAAGGGAATGAAGTGAGCAAATTTGCTAAAACGATCAACCACGGTAAGTATGACTGTGTTACCCTCTGAAGTCGGTAGACCAGTGACAAAATCCAAAGACAGGTGGGACCAGGGGCGACGAGGTATGGGTAGAGGACGCAGAAGACCAGCACTGGGCTGGTTGGAACCCTTGTTCTGTGCACAGGTAGGACAAGCAGAAACAAAAGTCTTGGTATCCTCTCTCATGGTAGGCCACCAGAACCGTCTCCTAAGAAAGGACATGGTTCGAGCTATACCAGGATGACATGCAAGTTTAGAGGAATGTGCCCACTGTAACACGGCTGATCTGACAGATTCGGGAACGAAAAGGCAGCCCGGTGGACTATTACCTGGACCTGGATTATTCCGGAGAGCAGTCTTAACCTCCTCTTCAACCCTCCACATAACAGCCCCGAGGATGCAATTCTTAGGTATGATGGTATCCGGTTGTGGACATACTTCCTCCTCTTTGTTGAACACGCGGGACAGAGCATCAGGCTTAATATTCCGAGAACCGGTTCTGTAGGTTAGGGAAAAATTAAAACGTCCAAAAAATAGAGCCCACCTGGCTTGTCGTGAGTTGAGTCGCTTGGCAGATCGCACATATTCTAGGTTCTTGTGGTCAGTCCAGACCACAAATGGTAGTTCTGCCCCCTCCAACCAATGGCGCCACTCCTCTAAGGCGATCTTGACCGCAAGCAGCTCTCGGTTACCTACATCGTAGTTCATCTCCGCTGGGGACAAACGGCGAGAAAGAAAAGCACAGGGATGAAGCTTACCGTCCTCGATGGATCGTTGAGACAGGACTGCTCCTACTCCCACGTCTGAAGCATCCACTTCGACCACAAACTGCCGGGCAGGATCTGGTTGGGAGAGAATGGGTGCTGAGGTGAACCGTCCTTTAAGATCCAAAAATGCCTGTTCAGCCTCCGGGGTCCATGTGAAGGATCTAGCACTGGAGGTGAGAGTAGTTAATGGTGTAACCACCCGGCTATAGTCACGAATGAACCGTCTGTAGAAATTTGCAAACCCCAAAAACCTCTGCAGCTGTTTTCTGCTGTCCGGCCTCGGCCACTCCAGAACCGCCTCAAGCTTCGCCGGATCCATCCGAACCTGTCCCTCGGAGATTATGTATCCCAAGAAGGAGGTGGTGAGTGCGTGGAATTCACATTTCTCAGCTTTGACATATAACCGGTTCTCAAGCAACCTATGGAGTACCTGTCGAACATGCTGTATGTGTTCAGAGGGATCCTTGGAGAAAATCAAGATATCATCCAGGTATACAAAAACAAATTGACCAATCATGTCTCTCAACACGTCATTGATCAGACACTGGAAAACAGCAGGGGCATTGGTTAGTCCGAATGGCATGACTAAATACTCAAAGTGACCCATGGGTGTGTTGAAGCCTGTCAACCACTCATCCCCCTCCTTGATTCTGACCAAATGGTATGCGTTACGAAGGTCAAGTTTAGTAAAAACAGTTGAACCTTGAAGTGAGTCAAAGGCTGTATTCATCAAGGGCAAAGGGTACTTGTTCTTTACAGTTATATCATTCAATCCCCGATAATCAATGCAAGGTCTAAGGGTTCCATCCTTCTTACCCACAAAGAAAAATCCGGCTCCAAAAGGTGAGGATGAGGGGCGGATGAGACCAGCCGTCAGAGATTCCTTAATATAACTCTCCATAGCCTCCCGTTCCGGTTTAGAGATGCTGTAGAGTCGGGCCTTGGGGTAAGTGGAGCCAGGAATCAACTTAATCTCGCAATCGTAGGGACGATGAGGTGGTAGGGAGAGAGCTCGCTGTTTGCTGAATACCTCACCGATGTCGTGATACTCCACTGGCACGTGGGTCAAGTCAGGGAGCTGAGTGTCATTTACCTGGCTGCGCATAGATTGTGAACATGCAGATTTCAAACAGTTAGCATGACATGCAGAACTCCAGCTGGTTACCTGGCCTGTCCTCCAATCGATGGTGGGATTGTGCCTGACCAGCCAGGTGTGACCTAAAATGAGAGGAATATGAGGAGAGTGGATTATAAGGAAACTGATCTCCTCCGAATGGTTGCCCGACAGTAACAACTGAACCGGCTCAGTTCTAGACGTGACCCGGGCTAGTAACCTGCCATCTAAGGTATTTGCTTCAATGACCTCCTCTAGGATTTCTGTGGAGAGCCCCAGCTGTTTCACCAACTCTGCATCGATGAAACTGTCATCTGCACCTGAATCAATCAATGCTTGAAATTTAAAAAACTGACCTTTAATGGATATAGTAGCGTGGAATAGAGTTCTGGAACGAGAGTAGGGGATATCGGCAGTTTGGCTCGCTAGGATCCTCCCCACGTCTAACGAGCCTGCCGGTTTGCCGGCCTGTGTGGGCAGGACGCCAGATAATGTCCCGGATCACCACAATATAGGCAGCTATTGTTGTCTCTCCGGCGCTGGCGTTCCTTTTCATTAAGGCGAAAACGACCTAGTTGCATGGGTTCAGGATCGGATTCTCTCATTTCTTTAGTCGTCTCCCGTGATGAATGGTTTGGGGAACAATTCGCTCCTCTCTCGGGTCCCGTTGTTCTGATTGGTTGTTGAGCCGTGAGTTCTACTCGTCGCTTCTCTCTCCGGCGCTCCCTACACCTGTTATCCACACGCATAGCCAACGTGATCAATTCCTCTAAATTACAAGGTTCGGGGTAGGATATTAATTCATCCTTGATTTGTTCACTCAATCCGTTGGCGAAAACTGCTTGTAGCGATTCTTCATTCCACCCACTCTCCACGGCTAGTGTGCGAAATGTAATTGCATATTCGGCCACACTGTGTGTTCCCTGGCGCAGTGACATTAATCGCTTGGATGCATCCTTACCACGGACCGGGTGATCAAATAATTTCCTCATCTCATCGGTAAAGGCAAGGTACGAATTAGTAATCGGGTCCTGTTTCTCCCACACTGCAGATGCCCACTTCAAGGCTTCACCACGAAGCAGACCGACCATATATGCAATCTTAGCTCTATCCGTTGCGTAAGTACGGGGCTGTTGTTCAAAAACCAGACCACACTGCATTAGGAACGATCGACAGTGCCCAAGATCCCCATCATACCTTTCAGGAGGGGGTACCCAGGGTTCTCGATCAGGAACAGGACTTGGGGTGGCCTCCGAATGTGCAGGGGTTGGTATAGCGACAGGTGGAACAGTAGGAATGCCGAGTTGGGTCTGAATAGCGGAAATGCTAACCGCTAGACCTTGCAGATTCGTCATGATCTCCTGGAGTGCTGAACCATGCTGACCCAGTATGGCTCCCTGGTGTGAGACAGCCTGACGAACATTGTCCAGGTCCGCTGGATTCATGTTGGCCGGATCGTACTGTCAGGATTTGTAATAGGAACCCAAACGCAGACCGGCAATGTAAGTATATGGTGATATTTATTGAAGAGTGGTAATCGGGAATTGTTGAAGAGGATGTGGTAGAATAGGGAGTTGGTAGGTTGGTGGCTGAGTTTCCAGGTAGGTGGCAGATAAGTGGTCCGTGATTGTTCGAATCCGTATCCTAGGTGAGTGGAGGGAGAGATGAGTAGGAGGCGGCGTGATGATGGGTATATCCAGGCAGGATTCTATGTGACTTAACGATCCGGCGGGGACTGGATGTCAGGTCGTCTCTTAAATAGTGATGACCGCAGATCAGGAACAGGTGTGTAGTGCTCATGACAGGCTCCGGATGAATGTAGCCCCGCCCACTCATCAGTAACCAGGCAACTGACCCCGGTACCAAGAGACGGACAATAAACAAACAAGAAAGACAAACACAGACTCAGGGAACAGGGATCGTGACAGCTGGCTGTTAGTTGAGCACAAGGTTTATTCTAGATGACTGTTAGTTGACCACATGGTTTATTCTCTGACTGTTAGTTGACCCCAAGATTTTTTCTAGCTGACCAATAGTTGACCACAAGGTTAATTCTAGCTTACTGTTAGTTGACCCCAAGGTTTTTTCTAGCTGACTGTTAGTTGACAACAAGGTTTATTTTAGATGACAATTAGTTGACCACAAGGTTTATTCTAGATGACCATTAGTTGACCACAAGGTTTATTCTAGATGACTGTTAGTTGTCCATAATGTTTAGTCTAGCTGACCGTTAGTTGACCATAAGGGTTATTCTACTTGACTGTTAGTTGACCACAAGATTCTTTCTAGCTGACCAATAGTTGACCACAAGGTTAATTCTAGCTTACTGTTAGTTGACCCCAAGGTTTTTTCTAGCTGACTGTTAGTTGACAACAAGGTTTATTTTAGATGACAATTAGTTGACCACAAGGTTTATTCTAGATGACCATTAGTTGACCACAAGGTTTATTCTAGATGACTGTTAGTTGTCCATAATGTTTAGTCTAGCTGACCGTTAGTTGACCACAAGGTTTTTCTAGCTGATCTTTAGTTGACGTCAAGGTTTATTCTAGATAACCGTTAGCTGTCAACAAGGTTTATTCTAGATGACTGTTAGTTGACCACAAGGTTTATTCTAGATGACCGTTAGTTGACCACAAGTTTTATACTAGCTTACTGTGAGTTGACAACAAGGTTTATTCTGGATGACAATTAGTTGACCACAACGTTTATTCTAGCTGACTGTTAGTTGACCGCAAGGTTTATTCCAGCTGGCCATTAGTTGACCACAAGGTTTATTCCAGCTGGCCATTAGTTGACCACAAGGTTTATTATAGATGACAATTAGTTGACCACAAGGTTTATTCTAGATGACCATTAGTTGACCACAAGGTTTATTCTAGATGAATGTTAGTTGACCATAATGTTTATTCTAGCTGACGGTTTCTTGACCACAAGGTTTATTCTAGATGACCGTTAGTTGACAACAAGGTTTTATACTAGTCAGGTATTACACTCACATCCACTAACCCAGGTCATGAGTCAGGTATTACACTCACATCCACTAACCCAGGTCATGAGTCAGGTATTACACTCACATCCACTAACCCAGGTCATGAGTCAGGTATTACACTCACATCCACTAACCCAGGTCATGAGTCAGGTATTACACTCACATACACTAACCCAGGTCATGAGGGGGATATGTTTCTCTCTTTCTCTTCTCCCTCTATCATTCCTCTCTTTCTTACACGTTCCCTCCGGAATTCCTATCATGTGTCCTTTTCTGTGTGTGTGTGTGTGTGTGTGTGTGTGTGTGTGTGTGTTTGTGTGTGTTTGTGTTTGTGTTTGTGTGTGTGTTGGTTACAGTTGAAAATTCGACATGTGAAATGAGATCAGATCACCCGAGGCTGAACAGCAGTATCACTCAGAGGAGCAATATCACACACACACACAGACACACACACACACACACACACACACACACACACACACACACACACACACACACACACACACACACACAGTTCTCTGTTTTAATTCAATGTTTCAGCTTGAGTGGAAGCTTGAAATACTTCTCTTCTCCCTTCATATTCTCATGGCATCTGTATGTCTGTCTGTTTAGTGTGTGTGTGTGTGTGTGTGTGTGTGTGTGTGTGTGTGTGTGTGTGTGTGTGTGTGTGTGTGTGTGTGTGTGTGTGTATGTGACAGATCTCTGATTCCTTATAATCCAGTAAAGTTGTCTCTTCTCACCTGAATAGAGAGAGACAATGATAGTGAATGGGAGGTAATGGGAGAGAATGAGTGAATGGGAGGTAATGAGAGGTAATGAGAGATAATGAGAGAGAATGAAAGTGAATGGGAGGTAATGAGAGATAACGATAGTGAATGGGAAGTAATGGGAGAGAATGAGTGAATGGGAGGTAATGAGAGGTAATGAGTGAATGGGAGGTAATGAGAGGTAATGAGAGATAATGAGAGAGAATGAAAGTGAATGGGAGGTAATGAGAGATAACGATAGTAAATGGGAAGTACCTCCACCACCTCTACCAACACCACCACCGCCACCCCATCCACCACCATCACCACCCTCTCCACCACCACCTCCACCAACACCACCACCGCCACCCCATCCACCACCAACACCTCCACCACCACCACCACCTCCACATCCACCACCACCTCCACCAACACCACCACCAACACCACCACCGCCACCCCATCCACCACCTCCACCACCAACACCTCCACCACCACCACCTCCACCTCCACCACCACCACCACCAACACCACCACCGCCACCCCATCCACCATCTCCACCACCAGCACCTCCACCACCACCACCTCCACCACCACCACCTACACCACCGCCACCCCATCCACCACCTCCACCACCGCCACCCCATCCACCACCTCTACCACCACCACCTCCACCACCACTACCACCACCTCCACCACCACCACTCTCTGCTCCTGTCTGGTTGACTGTGACCACACCCCCACCTGTCAATCATACACACCCAGGTATGTCAGAAATGCATGTTTCTTTTCTTGCTGCTGCTGTATGTGTGTATGTGTGTATGTGTGTATGTGTGTGTGTGTATGTATATGTGTGTGTGTGTGTGTGTGTGTGTGTGTGTGTGTGTGTGTGTGTGTGTGTGTGTGTGTGTGTGTGTGTGTGTGTGTGTGTGTGTGTGTGTGTGTGTGTGTGTGTGTAAAAGCATGTCTGAAAAGCACGTATTGGGGTGCACAATCGTGAATTGATTTAAAAATCAATAGAAGAATCTTAAAATGTATCCTAAAACTCAGAGGCAGCCAGTGCAGAGACCTTAAAACTGGTGTAATGTGAGCTCTCCGTCTGGTCCTGGTCAGAACCTGTGATGCAGCATTCTGTAAGTTCTGCAGTTGACTAATGGCTTTCTTAGATAAACCAGACAGGAGAGCATTACAGTAGTCAAGCCTGCTTGTAATAAAAGCATGGATGAGTCTCTCTGTATCAGCTTGACAGAGAAAAGGCTGCACCTTGGCAATGTTCCTCACGTGGTAAAAGGATATTTTGGTCACATTCTTAATGTGTGATTGGAATTTGAGTTCAGAATCTAAAATAATACCCAGGTTTTATACCTGGTGTTGTATCAGATTCTCTCTCTGTGCTTTGGCTCCAACAATAAGTACCTCGGTCTTGATTTAGCTGGAGGAAGTTGGATTCAAATCACTAATACGGTCTAATAATTTATCCGTTAAAATAATAAAATCCTCTGGTGACAAAGAGATGTAAAGTTAGGTATCATCTCGTTAGCAGTGAAAATCCATGCTGTGCATTCTGATAACGCTGCCAAGGGGTAACCTATATAAACTGAACCGGACCCACAATCGAACCTTGTGGAACGCGGGTTATATAGGTCCTAAACCAATTTAGAAATGACCGGAGAGGCCAACCCACTTCTCCAGTCTGTCCAGAAGGACATCATGGTGAACAGTGTCGAAAGCAGCACTTAAATCCTGGAGTACAAGGACAGAGAGCTGTTTGGCATCTGTGTTGGCTCTAAGATAATTTACCAATTTAACTAAGGCTGTCTCTATGCTGTGCTGGGCACAAAAAACAGATTGGACGTTTTTACAGTTGCCGCTTAAAAAAGCTCATGTTAATCACGCCCTGCACTAAAAACTGCTATGGTGAAAACCAATTTCTCCAGAATGTTGCTTAAGAATGGAAGGTTGGAGAAGATTGGCAAGAGCTGAAGAATCTAGATGATTTTTCTTCAGAAGGGGTTTCACCATAGCAATATTTAGAGCGGTGGGGAAAGTGCCTGTGAACAGGGAATGATTAACAATAGCATGCACTTCTTCAGATATGAATTTAAACACTGCGTGTGGCAGGATTAAGCAACACACTCTCACCCATTGGTCTTCTACGTCTCCTAAACACTAACCTGTCACACTCCTCTACCTGAGAGGCCCTTTATAACAAACTACCTTAACAACTATAATATCAATACCACTTCCCCATGTAACTAACTTAAGAACTACGATATCTCTACCACTTCCCCATGTAACTAACTAAAGAACTACGATATCTCTACCACTTCCCCATGTAACTAACTTAAGAACTACGATATCTCTACCACTTCCCCATGTAACTAACTTAAGAACTACGATATCTCTACCACTTCCCCATGTAACTAACTAAAGAACTACGATATCTCTACCACTTCCCCATGTAACTAACTAAAGAACTACGATATCTCTACCACTTCCCCATGTAACTAACTTAAGAACTACGATATCTCTACCACTTCCCCATGTAACTAACTAAAGAACTACGATATCTCTACCACTTCCCCATGTAACTAACTAAAGAACAACGATATCTCTACGACTTCCCCATGTAACTAACTTAAGAACTACGATATCTCTACCACTTCCCCATGTAACTAACTTAAGAACTGCTATAACAGCCTCCACTCTTCTGGGAAGGTTTCCACTAGATGTTGTAACATTGCTGTGGGGACTTGCTTCCGTTCAGCCACAAGAACATTAGTGAGGTCGGGCACTGATGTTAGGCGATTAGGCCTGGCTCGCAGTCGGCATTCCAATTCATCCCAAAGGGACGAACAGTTATTGTGCTGATGTTGCTTTCAGAGGCAGTTTGAAACTCGGTAATGAGTGTTGCAACCGAGGACAGGAGATTTTTACGCGCTTCAGCACTCAGCGGTCCCGTTCTGTGAGCTTGTGTGGCCTACAACTTTGCGGCTGAGCTGTTGTTGCTCCTAGTTTCCACTTCACAATAACATCACTTACAGTTGACCGGGGCAGTTCTAGCTGGGCAGAAAATCCTATGACGGTGCCACGTTGAAAGTCACTGAGCTCTTCAGTACGGGCCATTCTACTGCCAAAGTTTGTCTAGGGAGATTGCATGGCTGTCTGCTCGATTTTATACACCTGTCAGCAACGGGTGTGGCTGAAATAAGTCTGTACCCACAACCACAACACTTCTAGCATGATGTCAAAAAACTTCCCTTTAATAAGAAATTTCATGAGAAAGTGGTGATTATATATGCAGATATAAACAGCGTGGTAATGTGTTTATATCTGTGCAATTGTGAGCAGCAATACAACATTCTCATTTTGCAATAATTAATCCCGGGAACCCAGAACTAAAGTCCTGCGTAATTGGTCAGCTGCTCGATTAAGTTCTGGGTCCATATATGTTACGAGAAGATCTAAAGACAAGTGTAACCAGATCAGAGCTGTTTAAAGGCACAGTCAACTTAGTGTATGCCTCTTTGCTCGACATCATGGGAAAATCACAATAAATCATCCTTGGGTGCAATTTCCAAACGCCTGAAGGTACCACGTTCATCTGTACAAACAATAGTATGCAAGTATAAACACCATGGGACCACGCAGCCATCATACCGCGCAGGAAAGAGATGCGTTCTGTCTCCTAGAGATGAACGTACTTTGGTGTGAAAAGTGCAAATCAATGCCAGAACAACAGCAAAGGATCTTGTGAAGATGCTGGAGGAAACAGGTACAAACATATCTATATCGACAGTAAAACGAGTCCTATATCGACATAAACTGAAAGGCCACTCAGCAAGGAAGAAGCCACTGCTTTTAAACGGCCATAAAAAAGCCAGACTTTGGTTGCAACTCCACATGGGGACAAAGATTGTACTTTTTAGAGAAATGTCCTCTGGTCTGATGAAACCAAAATAGAACTGTTTGGCCATAATGACCATCATTATGTTTGGAGGAAAAAGGGGGAGCTTGCAAGCTGAATAGCACCATCCCAACCGTGAAAATGAGGAAGGAAAATGATGTGGATATATTGAAGCAACATCTCAAGACATCAGTCAAGAAGTTAAAGCTTGGTCGCAAATGGATCTTCCAAATGGACAATGACGTCAAGCATACTTCCAAAGTTGTGGCAAAATGGCTTAAGGACAACAAAGTCAAGGCATTGGAGTGGCCATCACAATTTGTGGGCAGAATTCACCCAACTTATTGTGGGAATCTTGTGGAAGGCTACCCGAAACGTTTAACCCAAGTTAAACAATTTAAAGGCAATGCTACCTAAAATACACACAAATGCATCAAATATGCTCAGTTCATCTTAGCAAAAGGCTTGGCAAGATGAACTGAAGAGAAGACAATGAGCGTAGAGTCACAATACGCCTAGCCTTCTGTGTATTTTTAAATGAAGTAGCCTATATTTATCAGAAACTAGCTCATTTAGGAACCCAGAACCAAATTATTGCGTGAACGCTGACCTTATTGCGTGAGCCTCCTAATATATGTGTTCCCACCATATGGCCAAGTTGCAAAGTCACAATTGTCAATATCATAAAAATGTATGAAAAAGAAAAATAGCGTTTTGGTCTTCATTTTAAGGTTAGTTCTATGCATGAGGTTAAGGTTGGGTTTAAAACAGAGATAGAGAGGCGAAGCAAGAGGGCTGACTCCGCCCCAAAATGTTTGTATGGAGGTCAATGAGAGAGTGCTGAATTTGGTCAACATAAAATGTAATTGCTAATTGTGGCTTATTTGATTCAAAGATGAGTTTCATAATTCTTAGGTTATTAAGAATGTACTGATATAAGTGGCATCCTAGCAACTTTAAGAAAAACTATTTTATATCAGAGTTGGGCCTGTTGCTCAGATGCATATCTGACCTCTCTTTGGCTAGACTGATCCCACTTGCTCTCGCCACCTCCCACCTGCGTTAAGCCTTTTCAGACAGTCCAATATCTTGTCACTATAATAGATCATCTTTGGTTTAAAATCAGAGATTGTCGAACTAGGTGGGGTTTCTAACTTTGCAACTTGGCCAGAAAGTGACACTCCCTAATGGTTTCGTTAAGGTTGATTCGGTGAGAGAATAATAGGCTTGTATTATTTAGAATCCTGTTTACAAATAGTGGCTTTTCCTGTAGTGGCGGATTCAGAGAATAATTTCTCAAAGAATGACTACTCCTTGGTCAACAATACTTGACTGGTGGTAGGCCAACCTGTATATACTTCTCTCTTCCGGTGCGCGCACTGCAGTAACAACAACACACGTGAGCGCGCAGCGGGTCCTGATGTTGATAGCATAGGCGTCACATTCCCTTATCCGACTGTCCAGACGCTGCCTGTCTGTAACGTTATTTAAACGGCGAAAATAGAATCTTTAGATGACACGCATACCTAATATGTGTTACCATTTTCCTCATAATGGGAATTCATAGTTCCATAAGTGTCTGTTTGATTGTCCATGTGACCATTTGAATTGAATTGAGTTGGGGTCTTTCTGGCAGCGCGCGAGACAGCCAGAGTAACAGGTGTGTAGGGCGCTATTTTATAACTTACCTGCCGCAGGTGACTGTGGTAGAAGTAACAAACTAACTGACGAACTGAAGCGAAACAAGTCATCGTTAATAAAAGTAAGTATCCCGTTTTATTTGTTTTATTTTTTTTTATATACCGAATTATAGTTTATAAAATGTGTCGTGGTACTGCCTCCTCCTTGTCGTTATATGTGGGAGAGAGAGAGAGAGAGAGAGAGAGAATGAGAGGGCACGGTCAGTTTGGCCCAACAACGATTAAAGTTTTAAAGCTGTCGTTTGGCTATGATGGCTTTTCCTCTTTCACTTTACTGTATTTTTCTCTTGTTGAGGAGAATAATGTGAAAGCTGAAAATCATCTCCATTTGCTAAAACAGCATAGTGAACGAACAGGAGTGAAACAAAGTCACGTGATAAACAAACACGGTGAGGTATTTTATTGAGGTGAAGTCGGTTTTATATTGGACATTCAACAGCCATTCGCCATTAAATCTCTTGTTCGCGATAACGTTTATTGATTGTCATTGAAACGTAAAAGTAGTAATTTGTCTAACCATTTCTTGTCTACTTTTACAACCTTTGATTTGCATAGAAAGTTCGTGTTGATATGATATAAATAGTCAAATCATATAGAAATTAATTTAAATATCTTGTTTACAATACATTTGGTATTGATCGTTATAGAAACATTAAAACAAGTGCTAATTGTTCTACAAAGGTCTGGCATACTTTACAACTAGTGATTTGCATAAAAATTAATGTGTTGTTTTGATAGAAATAATCAAACGTGACCGACCGCTTCGATCCAGTCTTTCTATAGCAAAATAACATTAGATAAAAGTAGAGACTCTTGTATATCATACACTACAGTTAAGGAACAATGGGAAAGTTATTCTGTTTTGAAAGTTGATAAACTTGTAACCCCACTTTTGAGAAAATGGCCTTGGAATGTTTTTATACACCTACCGGAGAGCTCGTATTTGTCTACACCCATTCAGCATGTTCACACCATCATAAGCCTTAGCCCCACCCATTTCTTTAAGGATTCACATGGGGCCATGTGCTAAACAGTGAGTAGTTTTAATAAACAACCAAAGATTTCAAGACCAAAAGTAGTAGCCTACAATAAGGTAAAAAATACACTTTATCTAGTCCTTGGCCTATATCCTAATCTGACTTTGATTAAGGTCATGTTGTTCTTCACATTACCATATCTGGTAAACACACACTATATCAAATCAGTGTATTTGTCACATGCACAGGATAGAGAAGGTGTCAACGGTACAGTGAAATGGTTACTTGCGTAGTAGCAATATCAAAAAAGTATAAATTATAAGTATTTTATAATTATTAGATGAGGATTATCCAGACACACTCGTAAAAATTAATGGGTCATGTGAAGGAAATGCTGAAACCCCCCCCCCCCAGCCACATCTAGCTAAGTGGATGGGTCACTATTGTCTAGACATGTACATGTGTTCATTAAATACAATAGATGGCCGTAATCCCCCCCAGACACACCTGGCTAACTTGATGGGTCATGTAATCATCTGGCGAAGTCTTCTGTTTAGACATGTAGCTAGCTAGCTAAACAATGAACAGGCATAATCCCAACTCATGCTACGACCACTACAAACATCTTCATAGCTGTAGTATGAAAATGCAGGTACAGTTGAAGTCGTAAGTTTACGTACACCTTAGCCAAATACATTTAAACTCAGTTTAGGATCACCACTTTATTTTAAGAATGTAAAATTTCAGAATAATTGTAGAGAGAATGAATTATTTCAGCTTTTATTTCTTTCATCACATTCCCAAGTTTTCCAGATGAAAATGGGATGGAAAATGGTTACAAAAAAATAGGTATGGCTTAATTTTGACACCCAATTTGACATGGTTCTATGAATTTCACATTGGTGCTCATGGGTCCTTTTAGATGGAAATGTCCGTATGCTATGCGTGTATCTCTGACACAACTTAGTCCCCATGGTAATACACACACACACACACACACGTAGCTTCTGTGACATGGACAAGTACAGGTGAATTAATGTGTGTATCAGCACTGTGTGATCTTACCCACAGTCTCCAGTCTTCACTAATTAACCAGCTCATTCAAAAACCCTCTGGAAATGTCTGTCTTTTTTCTCTTTCGTTCTCTCTGATCGTTCATTAGTGGTGTGTTAACTGTGTATTAGCAGTAATTGGATAGTCATTAGTGTCTGCGTTCGTTAGTGTGGCGTTGTGTGACTGCCTCCTACTGAGGCCTGATGTTCTCATTCGATACTAATGTATCCTCTAGACGTGTGTAAGCAGGTTTTGTGTGTGTGTGTCAGTTGTTTGTTCACCCACACCAACCCGCAATTGTTAATAATCTATCTGCAACCACTCGACTACATGTGAAAAATCTGAGGCTCGACCTTAACCTGCTAATATATAAAGAGACGTACAGGCATGTATGCGGTAACACTTTTTTTTGGTTTTTTTTTTTGGTCTAATTTACAGTGACTACTATGTATACAAAGTGTATATTTAGCTTCCTCTTTCTAACCCGATACGGATGAAAAATACATAAAGCACTTAAATCTTATTTATTGTATAATTTCAACAACACAGTTGTTACTGTCCCAATACCTTTGGAGCTCACTGTAGATTAGACCCGGTTTCTTATAATGTCCGACATTTTGTTAGTCTATAATTAGATACATGGCTCTTCTTCTGTCATAACCTAACGTGGAAGTAAAAGAAACACCTGAAACTAGATCCACTACATACTGGTCTTGACAAAACTGTTGTGCGATTCTCCTCTGCACTCTTCATAACAACCCAGTAAATGTGGAGGAGGAGTTAAGATGGCGTGTCGTCTTGTTAATGTCCAAAATCCCGTCACAGGAGCGCTTTTCCATTTCCCCTGAAAACCAGAATATCTGGTTGGTTGTTGGGGACTTGGCAGAAGCTACTTCTGTCATTACTTGAATGCTTCAATCTTGTTGTCAATGACATCAGTAAAGTTCTCTCATCTCTGCTTCTCTCATGCAGCGAAGATGTTCATGGACCAAGGAGAAAATGCACTAACTCAACCCCCCCCAAATAAGGGGGACATTTTCAAAATATCAGTTTGACTGGTTTTAAGGGAATTAAACGCTGTCAAAATGACCCAACATGTTTCTGATAAGATCGCGGATTTGATTCATATCTTATGTGGTTGAAGCACTATCCGCTTTTATGACGCTGATAAAGATGGCACCTTTTACAGACTGTCCCTGACCGCACATTTATTTGCTCAACATGCTGAAATAAATAAATGATATTTCTCCACTACTGTTTCTGACTCAGCAATTACATTTGGTTTCTACTTTTACTGAAAGAACTGCTTAAAGGTGCTTAACATAATTACATTTTTGCATTGTAATTTTTGACAATTACCATAATATATTGTGGCTGGTTTCCTGTTGCAAAAATTCTACACTGTTCGCTCAGTTTCAGTTTGAAAACAAGCACTGTATAGTGTATTGACAATAATGATTTTCTAAACTATACAGTGCCTTGACTTTATCCACATTTTTGTTAGGTTACTGCCTTATTCTAAAATTGATTAAAGTTTTTTTTTCTCATCAATCTACACACAATACCCCATAATGGCAAAGCCAAAACAGGTTTATATACATTTTTGCAAATAGAAAAAAAATATATAAAAAATATCACATTTACATAAGTATTCCCTCGATCCTGACTAGTCTCCCAGTCCCTGCCGATAAAGAATGCCCCCACAGCATGATGCTGCCACTACCATGCTTCACTGTAGGGATGGTGCCAGGTTTCCTCCAGACTTGACGGTTGGCGTTAAGGCCAAAGAGTCTTGGTTTCATCGGACCAGAGAATCTTGTTTCTCATGGTCTGAGAGTCTTCGGTGCCTTTTGGCAAGCTGTCATGTGCCTTTTTACTGAGTAGTGGCTTCCGTCTATTTCAAACTTCTTCCATTTTAAGAATGATGGAGGCCACTGTGTTCTTGGGGACCTTCAATGCTACAGAAAGGTTTTTGTACCCTTCCCAAGGTCTGTGTCTCGACATAATCCTGTCTCGGTGCTCTATGGACAATTCCCTCGACCTCAAGGCTTGGTTTTTGCTCTGACATGTATTGTCAACTGTGGGACCTTCTATAGACAGGTCTGTGCCTTTCCAAATCATGTCCAATCAATTGAATTCACCACAGGTGGACTCTAATCAAGTTGTAGAAACATCTCAAGGATGATCAATGGAAACAGGATGCACCTGAGCTCAATTTCGAGTCTCATAGTGAAGGGTCTGAATACTTAAGTAAATAAGGTATTTCTGTTTTATATTAATAAATTAGCGACATTTTCTAAACCTGTTTTTGCTTTGTCATTATGGGTTATTGCGTGTAGATTGAGGATAAACTTGCTTTGAAGATTGAACTACTTTCACCACGCACTAATCCCGTGTCCCTGTCGCTAGTGTAGTGACGTCAACTAGCTTTGGCTGCATTCTATTGGACAGGAATGTTAACTATGCTGGGCAGCTAGTTGGCAGAGTCAAAGTACTAGACTTTAATAATATATGCCATTTAGCACACTCCTTTATCTAAGCGAACTGGGTACATGATAGTGGAAACGGATCATAGAATCTATAGCTCTGTCTATGAATTTGAGTGGTTCCATTTCTCCAGCCCCATCCCTCAGCTTTTTACCGAAAGAGGAGCAGGGAGACACTGTTATTGTTTCTACTGCTGCTTGACACTTTAAGAAGTTAAGATGCAAATTAAATACGCACCCAAATATGTTACAGATACTATAAAAATGTTCCATCACTCAGTTAGTGAATGCACAGCAATCAATCAAACAAATGTATTTTACAAAAGCCCTTTTTTACATCAAATGAATAACCACAGTGGTTATAGAGGCTGCGACAGTTAAACAACTCAAGAGCTAATGTCACTTGGCTTTTGATATCTGAGCATTCACAGGTTGGGAGAGAGGAAACAGCTGGACCGGGACAAGGTAGTTCATTCATAGGTTGAGAGAGAAGGAAACAGCTGGACTGGGACAAGGTAGTTCATTCATAGGTTGGGAGAGGAAACAGCTGGACCGGGACAAGGTAGTTCATTCATAGGTTGAGAGAGGAAACAGCAGGACTGGGACAAGGTAGTTCATTCATAGGTTGGGAGAGAGGAAACTGCAGGACTGGGACAAGGTAGTTCATTCATAGGTTGGGAGAGAGGAAACAGCAGGACTGGGACAAGGTAGTTCATTCATAGGTTGAGAGAGGAAACAGCTGGACCGGGACAAGGTAGTTCATTCATGGGTTGAGAGAGGAAACAGCTGGACCGGGACAAGGTAGTTCATCTGTTGAAACAGGTTAAAAAAAATCAGTGGAAAACAATTCCACTCCGATTCCCTTTGGATGGGTGTATCTTTGAATTCTCAGTTGAATGTCCTGCTCCTCCTCCATTTTCGGAACACCAGGCCGCTCCCCCAAAGTGATCCATAGTATATCTTGGCTCACACTGTGATGATTGTGATTCTGAGCTCTCAGGTTCATACCGTGAGTTATGGTCTTCACTGATCTCACTCTTCATCAGCTCCATCTGTGGTGTATAGGGGCAGGACTCTGTTGTATACTGATGGTCGTGAGCGCAATCTAGCTGGGCCGGGAGCTCTTTAGTGATGGTCCCGGTGGACCTCTTCTCCACCGCAGCACAGCAAACACTCTGGCACTCAAGGGTCAGTTTGGCTTACTGTACTAACTGATCTTTCCTGTTGGTAGAAGTGGGAGTGGAGTTGCTGGGCGGAGGATATAATGACGGTCAAAGTTACAAGTAAAACAAAGTAAGGCATCTATTAGACTATAGTTATATTCAAGAATCATTGCATATACTTATAGCCTTAGAAACAACATGGATTTGGATGTACCTCCTCTGCCTCCTGCACACCTCCTCCAGGATGAAAACCTTTTCAGGGATGAAGATTTCATCTCGAAAACAATCGTAACGTTTTGTTAAGACAACTGAACCCAAATACATCTGTTGGCATTAACAAGCGATTCACTCTCCGCGCGAAAACTCCATACCACAGACAGTATGACGATTCCTGGTGTCAGTTGTTACTATGGCGATTTAAAATGGCGCTGACCATAACTCGAATAAACCTTGTCGACGATCAAAATAGTAAATATAGAGATGTTATGTTAAATACACATGTTTAGTAATAGTGGATTGAATACATCTCTTTGCTTGGGACCACAGTCTCAAAGAAAACCATTAGTAACACACTACGCCGTCATGGATTAAAATCCTGCAGCGCACGCAAGGTCCCCCTGCTCAAGCCAGCGCATGTCTAGGCCCGTCTGAAGTTTGCCAATGACCATCTGGATGATCCAGAGGAGGAATGGGAGAAGGTCATGTGGTCTGATGAGACAAAAATAGAGCTTTTTGGTCTAAACTCCACTCGCCGTGTTTGGAGGAAGAAGAAGGATGAGTACAACCCCAAGTACACCATCCCAACCGTGAAGCATGGAGGTGGAAACATCATTCTTTGGGGATGCTTTTCTGCAAAGGGGACAGGATGACTGCACCGTATTGAGGGGAGGATGGATGGGGCCATGTATCGCGAGATCTTGGCCAACAACCTCCTTCCCTCAGTAAGAGCATTGAAGATGGGTCGTGGCAGGGTCTTCCAGCATGACAACGACCCGAAACACACAGCCAGGGCAACTAAGGAGTGGCTCCGTAAGAAGCATGTCAAGGTCCTAGAGTGGCCTAGCCAGTCTCCAGACCTGAACCCAATAGAAAATCTTTGGAGGGAGCTGAAAGTCTGTATTGCCCAGCGACAGCCCCGAAACCTGAAGGATCTGTATTGAGGAGTGGGCCAAAATCCCTGCTGCAGTGTGTGCAAACCTGGTCTAGAACTACAGGAAACGTATGATCTTTGTAATTGCAAACAAAGGTTTCTGTGCCAAATATTAAGTTCTGCTTTTCTGATGTATCAAATACTTATGTCATGCAATAAAATGCTAATTAATTACTTAAAAATGTGATTTTCTGGATCTTCGTCACTCACAGTTGAAGAGTACCTATGATAAAAATTACAGACCTCTACATGCTTTGTAAGTAGGAAACACTGCCGATTTTGCAGGTTATCAAATACTTGTTCTCCCCACTGTAGGTTCAGCAAATCCCTTATTGTTTAGGATACCTTTTTTAGACTTCATTCAATATTCATCAAAAATAATAAAAAATAAAGCAGTTTTTAGACTAACAAGGGAAATGCATGACCTCATAGTGCAGGTAGATGGCAATAAAAAAAAAACGTCCTACAGACATGCAAAAAGAACTGGAGGAACTTATTAAAGAATAATCTATTTATAATCTGTTACAAAAATAAAGCGAACTGGATGGAATACAATAAATGTCCAATTTTTAAAACTCATACAAAAAGATCAGGGCAAATTACAAATGAATAACCTTTTTGAGGCTATTCAATACTTTCAGTCTGGAAAAGTGGGAGTGGAGTTGCTGGGCGGAGGATATAATGACGGTCAAAGTTACAAGTAAAACAAAGTTTGCTGTGTTGACTGAGGCTGAAGCCTATGCAAGTGTTTGTACACATGCATAAACGCACACTGTCATTCAAATATACATACATGCATAAAAACATACATACATACATACATACACACATGTAAAAAGTGCCATACATGCACTCAAACGTATTCAGTTGATCTTGCTGTTACGATTTTTTTGTTCTTGATGTCTTTTTGTTTTTTGCATTGTTTATCCTGTTTTGTTTCTCTTTTGTTGTTTGTTGGTGCATTGTGGGACGGTGGCTTGAGGGGGTTAATGGAATATATATATATATATATATATATATATATATATATATATATATATATATATATATATATATATATATATATATATTTTTTTTTTTTATCTTGAATGGCTGAGGGGCAGCACTATGGGGTGATCTTGGAGGGCTGGTGGCCTGGCGGTTGGTACGTGCCCTTGGGCAGGGCGTTGACCCTGGTTGCTTCTGTGGGTTGCTCTGGATGGGAGTCTGTTAGATGACTGAATGTAAATATTTTTGAATCAGCACATCAAATCACTCCAACTATTTAGCGATCTATATCCACTGGTATATGTTTTTTATTTATCACAATTGTCTTTTTACCAGTTTTGGTCTTTAACGCAGGTCTGACGGACAAGTTCCTTACCTTTCCCCACTTCCACTTGCCGTTTCCGTTTTTGTGGTTATGCTGCAATCAGTTGGGTGTAATTCTGGGTAGAGCAGACATTTCATTTATATTTTTGTTAGCTGCATGTGTGGCAAACTGTTGCCACAAAGTTGGAAGCATTATTCTTATTCCACCAAAACTTTACATTTTGACGCTATGCTGTCGGGCAGGTAGCGTTCTCCTGGCATCCGCCAAACCCAGATTTGTCCGTCGAACTGCCAGATGTTGAAGTGTGACTCATAACTCCAGAGAACACTTTTCCACTGCTCCAGAGTCCAACGGCGGCGAGCTCTACACCACTCCAACCGACGCTTGGCATTGCGCGTGGTCATCTTAGGGTGCTCGGCCATGGAAACCCAATTCATGAAGCTCCCTACGAACAATTATTGTGCTGACGTTGCTTCCAGAGGCAGTTTGGAACTCTGTAATTAGTGTTGCAACCGAGGACAGACGATTTTTACTCGCTATGCGTCGGGTGGCGTGCTACCCGAGAATGGGTGCTCTTCCTTCGGGGGCAAATGAAGAAAAAGAGACATTTTGTGACTATCGAATTTGTATAGCGCCTCACAATCATAACACATAACATGTTTCCCAAACATCAGGCCACTGCTTTGGCCCTCCCTTCTCTTTATTTCTCTCCATTTTTGCAGATTTCTGTTATTTTAAATAATTGTCCTTTTTGCCTCAACTCGAAAGAGTTTGAGTAAAAGCCAGATAGAAATAATAAAGCTTAGGCTTACGCACTAACGCCAGATAGAAATAATTAAGCTAGATAAAAGTAATGAAAGAAAAACCTCTATTTGAATTTCACAATTATTCATTTTATGGATTTTTACTGTATTTTTCTTTATTCAACCCGCCCATCATCCAAACAATATTTCATGACCCAAACTCGGCCGACCGTGGATAAAACTGCGGTTATGAGTGTGAGAGAGGTCTAGGCCTTTACCATATGGCTCAGCTGGTAAAGCATGCTGCTTGCAACACCAGGGTTGTGGGTTTAATTCCCAGTATGGAAAAACAATTTAAATGTATTCACTAAGTGTCACTGGTTGGTCACCCCTGATCTAGGTAATGGTTTGTCAGGAATCCCTATCAAAATCGGTCACGTGTTTTTATAGCCATTCGGTGACCCAGATAGGAATGTTGTCTGGTACATCGAAAACCGTAACACAAGTTCACTATAACGTCACAAATTAAACCCATGATCATTTTAAATGTTTGTGCATTTGTTCAGCCCAGGGCATCCTGTAACACCACACAGCATTGCGGGCAGAGAACATTTTGTGTTTGAGAGAAAGAGGGGCAGTCAGCTGATGTTGGGCCATGGGAAGACTGAGTGGGGTCCTTCATCAGCACTGAGAGGTGTCCACAGCTCTGCCTGACTGAAAACGCCAGTCAGTCACTTTCTGTTTATGTATTCATGTTTTTCTGACATGAGCTACAGGTGACATTAAACAGTCCTGAACAGCAGATGGTATCGGTGAAAGGAGGGACAAACACACCCTCAGGAGTCAGATGTTTAATCGAAAAGACTATCTTTATTCTTGGGAAAGGGATGAACATCGTTGAACACACCTGTGTGTGTCCTGTGGGATGCTGGTCTCTTTGGCCAAAGATGCTGCATGACACATTGATTACATCACAATGTACTAATTTATACCCACATGAACATTCCTTACCCAGCCTACGGATGTCCCTGACCTTCCAAACTTCCGCGTGTGTACGCACGCATGCATGCTCGAGGGCATGTGAAGGAGCTGTTTTTGGAAGACATCACAAGATTGATGATAATTGTTCCTCGTTCACTGCTCTCACCAACTGATATTTCTGATATGTTATTATTAATACCCCTGGGGTGGGTTTCTTCCCCATTTTAGTGTGTGTGTCCTGCTAATAGAACAATGCTTCTAAGTCATCTTGTAGTTCATGTGACAACAGACCCCAGGACAGGTGGCCTAGAGCAGTTGTTACCAAACTGGGGTGCACTCCCTGGGCGGGGCGACGGGACGGCGTTTTCCACCACCATCAACAAAACGCCAAATTATGACATTTCTTGTGTACGAATGGTGTCACATCCCTCCCATACAGATCCAGACATGTAGAATCTATGCCAAGATGCATAGAAGCTGTTCTGGCTTGTGGTGGCCCACGCCATATTTGCCAGTTACCTGTATATCTTCTCCAGGAAGTGAACAGGCGTAGAGCTGTGTGATCGTCTGAGACCAGCCACCCGGGACAACTGATGAAACTGTTTGCACAACCAAATAATTTCTGGACAAACTGTCAGAAACCGTCTGAGGGAAACAAATCTGCGTGCTCGTCATCCTCACCAGGGCCTTGCAGTTTATTGTACCATGGATCAATTAGCTATTTGATTTAGAATTTTAGGACTAAAAAATACATACACTACATGGCGAAAAGTATGTGGACAACTGCTTGTCGAACATCTCATTCCAAAATCACGGGTTTTCATATGGAGTTGGTCCCCCCCATTTGCTGCTATAACCATGAAATTTCCCCCCCGGGGGATCAATAAAGTATCTATCTATCTATCTATCTATCTAACAACCTTCACTTTTTTGGGCCCTAAAAGTATGGAAATAGTGTGCACTGCATGTATATGCCGTATTTTGGCGAATGTAGTATGACATCTGGGAACTTTTGGCATACGAACTATATCCATACTATGACCAATAAGCATACTATATACTCAATTTACGTCACAAATATTAATATCCTGACCTAGTGAGATATACATGGCAGCAGCTCAATATTAATATCCTGACCTAGTGAGATATACCTGGCAGCGGCTCAATATTAATATCCTGACCTAGTGAGATATACCTGGCAGCGGCTCAATATTAATATCCTGACCTAGTGAGATATACCTGGCAGCGGCTCAATATTAATGTCCTGACCTAGTGAGATATACCTGGCAGCGGCTCAATATTAATATCCTGACCTAGTGAGATATACCTGGCAGCGGCTCAATATTAATATCCTGACCTAGTGAGATATACCTGGCAGCGGCTCAATATTAATATCCTGACCTAGTGAGATATACCTGGCAGCGGCTCAATATTAATATCCTGACCTAGTGAGATATACCTGGCAGCGGCTCAATATTAATATCCTGACCTAGTGAGATATACCTGGCAGCGGCTCAATATTAATATCCTGACCTAGTGAGATATACATGGATGCCAGGGTAAACCGACACCTATTTGATGTGTTTTTATAATCCCCTATGGGAATAATGAATGGTGGAAAAACGATTAGAACCATTTCCCTGTTTTGACACCTAGGTTTTATGGGTATTATGATGACACCTCCACTGTGGGGCTCTATTTACCCTCTGTCTAACTTAACGTTAGAGTGGGCACTGTCAGTGTTGTCTGTCTAACTTGGTGTTACTGAGGTAGTAATTGAATAGCCGCCCGTCTACACCAATGACCAGATTTAATCTTTATTAAGAGTTTGTCATTAAGCAGGAATGTGTCTGTCTACACGGCAGGTTTAACCAGTATTCGCAATCCGGAGAGACTGCATTAAAGTGAACACTGTCACACGTATTCACACTCACACCCCTCCAATTGGATGTGTTTTAGGAATTGGGTGATTGAGCAGCATGCTAATGTGGTGATTCAGAGCAATATGAAATCGACTCATCTTGTCTGCACTAGGCCAGGGAGTGGCTCCCAAATTACACCCTAATACAACACACTGGACAGGTTAGATCAAGGCTCTCTCACCCTGTTTCTGGAGAGCCTCTCCTGTTGTTTTTATTTGCTCAAATTCCAGTTCTAACTAACCTAATTCAGCTTATCATCCAGCTAATTATTATAATCAACTAGATTAGGGTTGGAGTGAAAATCTACAGGACGGCATCTCCAGGAACAGGATTGGAGTGAACCTACAGGAGGGTAGCTCTCCAGGAACAGGATTGGAGAGGCCTATGTTGGATCATCCCCATATAGGTCACTGGTGCAGAACCAAAAAGGTATCCTCTCTCCCCTATGTCCTGATCCACTCCACTTCACGGATCTGAAACGACTCGGTACAGTTCAATATAGCTTCTACCATACTGCTCTCACCTATCCATAGCAGACCTGTGAAGTTGGCTAAGTGAACAAGGGCAGAAGGTAGGGGGCAACTTTTAATAAAGGAATACATCCCTCCCTAGGTCTAAAGAACACGCTAGAACAGCCACGGAGTTTGAGAACCATTCTGTTGTCTAAACTGTCTCCTGAGTTGTTACATGCATAACGTGTCCTGATATATCCTCCTATCGGATGTGTGTGTCGTTTGTCTTGGGGATTAAGGAGATTGGTATGTACAGTTGAAGTCAGAAGTGTGCCTTTAAACAGCTTGGAAAATTCCAGAAAATTATGTCATGGCTTTAGAAGCTTCTGATAGGCTAATTGTTTCAGTTAATTGGAGGTGTACCTGTGGATTTATTTCAAAGTCTACCTTCAAACTCAGTGCCTCTTTCCTCGACATCATGGGAAAATCAAAAGAAATCAGCTAAGACTTCAGAAAAGAGAAATTGTAGACCTCCACAAGTCTCGTTCATCCTTGGGAGCAATTGCCAAACGCCTGAAGGTACCACGTTCATCTGTACAAACAATAGTACGCAAGTATAAACACCATGGGACCACGTCGCCGTCATACCGCTCATGAAGGAGACTCGTTCTGTCTCCTGGAGAGGAACGTACTTTGGTGTGAAAAGTGCAAATCAATCCCAGAACAACAGCAAAGGACCTTGTGAAGATGCTGGAGGAAACGGGTACAAAAGTATCTATATCCACAGTAAACGAGTCCTATATCGACATAACCTGAAAGGCCGCTCAGCAAGGAAGAAGTCACTGCTCCAAAACCGCCATGAAAAAGCCAGACTACTGTTTTGCAACTGCACATGGGGACAAATATTGTACTTTTTAGAGAAATGTCCACTGGTCTGATGAAACAAAAATAGAACTGTTTGGCCGTAATGACCATCGTTATGTTTGGAGGAAAAAGTGGGAGTCTTGCAAGCCGAAAAACACCATCCCAACCGTGAAGCACGGGGGTGGCAGCATCATGTTGTGGGGGTGCTTTGCTGCAGGAGGGACTGGTGCACTTCACAAAATAGATGGCATCATGAGGAAGGAAAATGATGTGGATATATTGAAGCAACATCTCAAGACATCAGTCAGGAAGTTAATGCTTGGTCGCAAAGCGGGTCTTCCAAATGGACAATGACCCCAAGCATACTTCCAAAGTTGTGGCAAAATGGCTTAAGGACAACAAAGTCAAGGTATTGGAGTGGCCATCACAAAGCCCTGACCTCAATCCTATAGAAAATATGTGGGCAGAACTGAAAAGGCGTGTGCGAGCAAGGAGGCCTACAAACCTGACTTTACACCAGTTCTGTCAGGAGGAATGGACCAAAATTCACTCAACTTATTGTGGGAAGCTTGTGGAAGGCTACCCGAAACGTTTGACCCAAGTTAAACAATTTAAAGGTAATGCTACCAAATACTAATTGAGTGTATGTAAACTTCTGACCCACTGGGAATGTGATGTAAGAAATAAAAGCTGAAATAAATAATTATCTCTACTATTATTCTGATATTTCACATTCTTCAAATAAAGTGTTTATCCTAACTGACCTAAAACAGAATTTTTACTAGGATTAAAAGTCAGGAATTGTGAAAAACTGAGTTTTTAAATGTATTTTTCAGCTAAGGTGTACGTAAACTTCCGACTTCAACTGTATGTAGCTGCAGCCTAATGTGAAAGAAAGGCATGTCGGTCTTGTCTGGTTGGTTGGTACCGCCATGCTGTAATTCCATGGTAATACTGGAGAAATCTGGTTGGTTCAGCTGCTCTGGCTCTGACTCCACCTCTGAAACTGGACCAACACTGGCAACTGTTACTAACAGCAGCTAAGGTGATCTGATTTGGCTGTTTAGTTTATTGGGATCCCCGTCCGTTGGCTGCTGTTCATGCAGCTCTGCATCTACTCTTCCTGGTCCATAGTTGTAGCACAGAGTTTCTAAACCCAGAGGCACAACATCGCGAGACTTCCGGGAACGCTTGCGAAGCTGACCAGGGTTTGGGTTTTGAATAAGTCGATGAATAACCCCATCCCGTCCAACGTGAAGTCTATTTAACTAGGCAAGACAGTTAAGAACAAATGTATGTTTACAATGACTGCCTACCTACAGGGTCAGCCCCTGGAGACATTGACAGGTTTTTCACCTTGTCAACTCGGGTATTCAAATCAGTGACCTTTCGGTTACAGGCCCAACACTAACCGCTAGGCTACCTGCCGCCAAGCCCATCCCACCTATCACCATAGACCACCCTCATTTGGTTTCCATCTGCCATATATCTTTCAATCGATCTAGTGATTCTGTCTCTTCACAGCAAAATCAACAGAGCTGAGAATATTGTATGCCACGTGTGTGTGTATATATAGCATTCTGTTGGTGGCAAGAACTTTAATAATTTTAATCGAAAAACTTGAAGTGTTGAATTAAGTGTTGTTAATAAACCATGTGCCATGGAATCGGTACTTTGAAAATCTCTTTTAATCTCATTTTCCAACCTGCATGGAGCTGCTGTCAACATTTTATGTCCTCAAATGAAACTGGTATATTTTTCTATTTTTGCCAATTCCTTTCAGCCACTTTGTTTCTTTAATGGCAGACAAACAAGTTCCTTTCCTTCTCCCTCTGATGTGTGTTAACAGTGAATAACCCCATCCCATGCAACATGAAGTCCGAGGCGAAGAAAGCTGCCAAGATCCTCAGAGAGTTTACTGAGATCTCCAACCGCACTGGGCCCGACAAACTCATCCCAGGTGTGTATGTGAATGTGTGCGGGGTGTGTATGTGTTCCTTTTGTCCCTCCCTGTGTGTGTGTGTGTGTGTGTGTGTGCATTCATCCTGCCCTTACTAAGCTCTCATCTCTGACTCATACCTATTAGTTTCTTTCCATCTCGCTCTCATTATCAGCATGTCTTTATGGGGATGTCATCAGTGTTTTGTCAGCTGACAGTCATCCATACAGGAGTTGGCAGGAAATTGTGTCATAGCATGTTAGCAGGACCTGCTAATCATTTTGTGTGTGTTCTCCCTCCAGCCCATATATTAGCAAAGTGTCAGGGCCTGGCCATCATTACAGTGATCAAGGCAGGCTTCATGATCACAGCTCGGGGTGGCAGCGGTATTGTCATTGCTAGACTGTCTGACGGACGTAAGTTCTCTACCACACACACACACACACACCATATGGTCATGGCCAGGATATGAGTTCACTACATCCTCTCTCTCTCACTAGGCTGGTCTGCTCCCTCAGCCATTGGTATAGCTGGTCTGGGTGGTGGCTTTGAGATTGGAGTTGAGGTAGGTTGACCACCAGACACCAGGGATCCAGCCTAACATTTTCCCCTGGTGACATCATGGGCTGAAACAAAATGTGTGCAATAGAACAAACGCTCTATTAAGAGTTGAAATTACTAGACTACTGAGATGGTATTAAAAACATAAGCTAATCCAGAGATTGTCATGAATTTTCGGTTGAAAATGTGCCTGTTTTTGTTAATTTACTGTCAACATAGGGCTCTAGAATGTTTTGTATTTTTTGGGGTTCAATAAAGATGAAATTGCCTTCATATTTATGTGCGCTAATATTAGATTTAGACTAATCACATGTGTTTTGTCCAGTTATTTTTTTTTTATTCCAGAAATCATGAGGATAAGGCACCTTACTGCTTGACACATTTATGGTTTTATTTGCCCCCAAAAAAGGGTGTTTTGATTGAAGTGTCCAGGTAGAATGTGCAGATCACACCAGTGCGACCAATACATTTATTTTTTACCCACACAGCCAAGTCCAAGGGGCGCAAAATGCGACTATGGTCGCCGTCTGAAGCCCTACACACTCAAACTCCTCACGTAATAATGACTATGGTCGCCGTCTGAAGCCCTACACACTCAAACTCCTCACGTAATAATGACTATGGTCGCCGTCTGAAGCCCTACACACTCAAACTCCTCACGTAATAATGACTATGGTCGCCGTCTGAAGCCCTACACACTCAAACCCCTCACGTAATAATGACTATGCGTTTTATGTTTCATTTTTCAGTGAAAGCCTTTCCAGTTATTTTCATTACCCGTTTGGCTCTTTAGGCGTGGTATTTCCTGGTGTTGTGGTGATGTACTGACACCTGTGGATGATTTAAGGCCAGAATTGATCCTTATCTGTCTGTTGCCAGGTAGCTGCCGGCACAGTAGTCTCCTTGCGGACACACACACACACACACACACACACAGGTGAATCAAAGCACTATTGTTCTATCTCTCCTCGGCTGTCTGGAGGTTGTTAATGGGAACAGAGGTGGTAACACCTCTTAAAGGAAACATTTTCTTTTCACAACAGAATCTCTATTTTTGTTATAGAAGGGTCTATATACCTTTTGGTATTTCTCTTGTTGTTGAGAAACTTAATCCAAACAGCCAATCACTTCCTGAACAAACATGAACAAACGCTCTAAAAACACCCAAATACGTCCTTTTTAGAGACCACAAAGCTCTCAGTATAGTGATGCAGGTCTTTAGATGTTGTACACGTGAAAGTGTCGTTGTGAACTTATTTTTGCCGGCTACCTGTATCAGCAGGCTACACGGTGAACGGAACAGCTGGGGAAACGTCTCATGTCGCACAAAAGGAATATAGCATTGTGGAT
Organism: Thymallus thymallus; assembly: GCA_023634145.1. Classification (NCBI taxonomy): domain Eukaryota; kingdom Metazoa; phylum Chordata; class Actinopteri; order Salmoniformes; family Salmonidae; genus Thymallus; species Thymallus thymallus. The sequence continues at coordinate 33,461,633 of CM042406.1, read as the reverse complement.
TAAATTAGGGATGACACAGTTTCATGTGTACAACCTCTAAAGAGCTGCATCACTATACTGAGAGCTTTGTGGTCTATTTGTGTGTTTCTGGAGCGTTCGTTCATGTTTTCTCAGGGCTGCCATGCTACACAACGAGGATGAGGAAGTGATTTGCTGTTTGGGGTAAGTTTCTCAAAAGTGAAATCACAAAAAAGGTGACTGGACCCTTCTATAACATGCCATTTACATCAAACATGGATATTTGGTTGTAAAAATAACCTACTTTAACCTTCTCTCTATTCAACTAATCAGTTGTGTGTGTGTGTGTGTGTGTGTGTGTGTGTGTGTGTAGGTATCAGACCTGGTGGTGATCCTGATGCAGCGCAGGGCGGTGGATTCCTTCTCTAAAGGAGGGAACCTCACTCTGGGGGGCAACTGTACTGTGGCGGTAGGACCGATGGGGAGGTTAGTGTATGCAGACACACACACACTCAAAAACACTCATCATAACCTTGGTCCATGGTTGGGGAAAAACCAGTCTGTGTCCAACCATGGCTCAACCCTTTTATGTGTTCCAGCCCGAGGCTGAGGGTTAGGGGTGCCCGAGGCTGAGGGTTAGGGGTGCCCGAGGCTGAGGGTTAGGGGTGCCCGAGGCTGAGGCTGAGGGTTAGGGGTGCCCGAGGCTGAGGGTTAGGGGTGCCCGAGGCTGAGGGTTAGGGGTACCCGAGGCTGAGGGTTAGGGGTGCCCGAGGCTGAGGGTTAGGGGTACCCGAGGCTGAGGGTTAGGGGTACCAACAGTGTTGAAGTCACACCAGTTCTACACCTAATTAACACCTTATTTAAACTGGGTGCTTTTGATGTGGACACTTGAATGTCTGAGCTGGGATTATGGAGGGGAAATGTTTTTGTGATGTTTCATCATGGAGGATGTGTGTGTTGGGTTGGGAAAGTCCTTACTGTGTGTTGGGTTGGGAAAGTCCTTAGTGTGTTGGGTTGGGAAAGTCCTTACAGTGTTGGGTTGGGAAAGTCCTTACTGTGTGTTGATTGAAGAAGTGAGAGCTGTATAAGTGGTTTGTGTTTTATAGGGTGGAGGTAGGTAGGTGTGTGTGTGTGTGTGTGTGTGTGTGTGTGTGTGTTTGCACAGGTTAATTGTTGTTTATGAGTGGAGGTGGAACGATGCCTGGAGCGCTCCCTCTGTATTTATTTACAATGACACGCCAGGTTGGGTAATTAAAATAAGAAAAATACAATTAGCATTAAACAAGTCCAGGTGGAGATGGGGGAGGGGTGGAGGGAGGGAGGGAGGGTGTGCATGCATCTGAGGGTGTCTGTTAAATACAGCAACAATAAAACAATGAGGTTAATGTCTGAGATGGGAGTGTCTTTTCTTTGTTCAGGTGACATAACATGGGACCTCCCTACACACACACACACACACATACAGAGACGTCTGCTGAGGTGAAAATCTTTGATGATTTCAGATGTCAGTGGAGTTCTAGTTCTAGTGGTCTCATTCAATAGTCATCACTAAGTAGTGGGATTCTGATCAGGGTACCATAATCCAAACACTCACTTCCATCTTCCTCTATCTCGTGTGTGTGTGTGTGTGTAGGAACGTGGAGGCTGACGTAGCACTGCGAAGTACAGCAGCAGTGTTTACCTACTGTAAGTCCAGAGGGCTGTTCGCTGGAGTCTCTCTGGAGGGATCCTGCCTCATAGAACGCAAAGACACCAACCGCAAGTATGTGTTGGGGGGGGTGTGTGTGTGTGTGTGTGTGTGTGTGTGTGTTGTAATGGTGTGTGTGTGTGTGTGTGTGTGTGTTGTAATGGTGTGTGTGTGTTGTAATGGTGTGTGTGTGTGTGTGTGTGTGTGTGTTGTAATGGTGTGTGTGTGTGTTGTAATGGTGTGTGTGTGTGTGTTGTAATGGTGTGTGTGTGTGTTGTAATGGTGTGTGGGTGTGTGTGTGTGTGTGTGTTGTAATGGTGTGTGTGTGTGTTGTAATGGTGTGTGTGTGTTGTAATGGTGTGTGTGTGGGTGTGTGTGTGTGTTGTAATGGTGTGTGTGGGTGTGTGTTGTTAGGTTCTACTCCCAGGACATCCGTGCGTCGGCCATATTGAATGGAGATGTAGAGCCTCCCCCAGAAGCTGATGACCTGTACTGTGTCCTGGAGACCTACACAGATAAATACACTACTGAGTGGACAGCCAAGAACCTATCACAGAAGGTATTGTATGATTATAATGCACTACATGACCAAAAGTATGTGGACACCTGCTCGTCGAACATCTCATTCCAAAATTACATAGCGATACGCAGTCAGCGTTCCAAGGTAGCGTTCTCCTGGCATCTGCCAAACCCAGATTTGTCTGTTGAACTGCCAGATGGTGAAGCGTGATTCATAACTCCAGAGAACGTGGTTCCACTGCTCCAGAGTCCAATGGCGGTGAGCTCTACACCACTCCAGCCAACATTTTGTCATGGCGTATGGTGATCTTAAGCTGTGTGCTCTTCCAGAGGCAGTAGTGGGTGTTGCAGTGGAGGACGGATGATTTTTATGTGCTTCAGCACTTGGTGGTCCCGTTCTGTGAGCTTGTGTGATCTACCACTTCGCAGCTGAGCCGTTGTTGCTCCTAGACGTTTCCACTTCACAATAACAGCACTTACAGATGTCCGGGGCAGCTCTAGCAGGGCAGACATTTGACGAACTGACTTGTTGGAAAGGTGGCATCCTATGACTGTGCCATCCTATGACTGTGCCATCCTATGACTGTGCCATCCTATGACTGTGCCATCCTATGACTGTGCCATCCTATGACTGTGCCATCCTATGACTGTGCCATCCTATGACTGTGCCTGGTTTAAAGTCACGTGAGGAGTTTGAAAGGCAATTCTACTGCCAATGTTTGTCTATGGAGATTGCATGGCTGTGTGCTCATGGTAATGTCTGGAGCGGAATCAGTGGAATGGTATCAAATACATGGTTTCAAATGTTTGATGCCATTTAATCCGTTCCAGACACTATTATGAGCCGTCCTCCCCTCAGCAGCCCCCACTGGTGTGTGTGTGTGTGTGTGTATATAGTGTATAATATATGGTTCTGAATACCACTGTTTGTTACTGTATTTACATCACATTTACATTTGAGCAACGTACACTTTCTGTTGCATTCGTCTTGACATGGCTAGTAGGTAAGGCAACCACATCTCCCAGTCATAGTTAGTAAAACTTTCCTCAATAAAGCAGCCATCATCAGGCAGTAAGAAATGCCTAGAAAGGTAATCAAAGCAGTAGTTTATATTGATAAATGTACTGATTCATACGACCTTCAGGACTAATAAGGTACACTGCATTATTGTAGATTATACAGCAGACCATCAAACCATATGTTCCACATGTAATAATATCCCTCCATCTAAACTCTACCCCTGATGTATATCTACTCCTAAAAAAACACTCCTTACCCCAGGACACAGTCTACCCCTTAATGAGTACCAGGCTCTAACCTACAACACCGTGTTGGTCTGAGTACATCTAGTCCTTAATGAGTACCAGGCTCTAACCTACAACACTGTGTTGGTCTGAGTACATCTAGTCCTTAATGAGTACCAGGCTCTAACCTACAACACTGTGTTGGTCTGAGTACATCTAGTCCTTAATGAGTACCAGGCTCTAACCTACAACACTGTGTTGGTCTGAGTACATCTAGTCCTTAATGTGTACAAAGTCTCATGCCCTTCTCTCTTCTTCCATCTCTTTGTTTCTGGGTGTGTCGTTCAGGCTGTTAAGTCCAGTGGTCCTCCAGCTAGACCCAGAGCTCCTGCCGCACAGAGACCTGCTAGCACATACAGGACAGAGGGTAACACATTCATACACACACACACACACACACAATAGTTGTGCTGTTTCCTCCAGCAGCATGCCTGCTGTGTAGTCAGTAAGGACATGTTTGTGTGGGTTGGCTACAATACTTTGTCCAGAAGGAAATTCCTCTGTCTTTGACTGACGTTTCTGTGTGTGTGTGTTTTTAACTGTGTGTGATGTGTTTTAGCAGTGAAGCCCTCCCTCTATCCAAGCATCTCTGCCTTCAACTCTGGCAGCGCAGGTGAGTGACCCCTTCCCTACCGTCATCACCCTCTATGGGAACACCATCACTGCCTCTTCTCTAAGGGACAATGTGTTCAGTTAACTAACTTGCTGAAATTAGTGCTAAACCAGGACTCTCCAACCCTGTTCCTGGAGAGCTATGCTCCTGTAGGTTTTCACTCCAACCCTAATCAAGCGCAAAAAACCAATCCACCATGCAATCTAAGACTAATGTGGTTCTGTGCTGGTTGAATCAGATTACTTAGGATGGAGTAGTCTGTGGTTGAAGTGGGGGGGGTTATTTTCTCCCTCTTTATCTCTCTCTCTTTATCGCTCCTTTATATCTCTGTTGCTCTCTCTCTGTCTCTGTCTGTCTGATTTTAACATGCACGAGTAGGTGTTTGATCATCCTTCAGTGGTTCAGTGACAAGGGGAATGCTTTCATTTACACAGTGGCCGAACACCATGCCAAAACACAGCACAAGATAAAACTGTGTGTGTGTGTTCTCACTGTGTGATGTGATGGTAGGTGTGTGTGTGTGTCTAGGTGATGTATTAAACTGAGACCTCAAGTCCAGCCAAAATAAACATACTGTCTTCTCAATGCACCTTGGGTAATACGATCAGCTCGCTGTGTGTGTGTGCGCAGAGCAAACTTCAAACGCAGTTGTCACACACCCTCCCAAGCAGCTCTTCTCTTCTCTTCTCGCTCACTCTCACAACAGTATTAGAATTTAATAGTAGATAGACTGCTGGACAATTAATCACCCAGACTATTTGCATTGTTTTTACACTGCTGCTACTCAATGTTTATTATCTATGCATAGTCACTTTACCTGTCTTTCAAAGATAATTCGTAAAAATCCAAATAACTTAACAGATCTGTATAGTTGTTAAACACTGTTTCTCATGCCATAAACAATTAATGAGCATGCACATCAGGGAATGACTTGCGTGAGGCACGCAGCGAGATGGTCGCATCACACTGAGCTCCTGCCTCGTTAGACTGTTCACAAGGACTGGCTTAAACAATGGCAACGAACAAAAAAGCAGCAAGTTCTCCGCAAAAACAGCACGATAACAGCAAACGGTTCAAGGCTAATGCTAGCTCATTTGACCAAGACGAGGTAGCCATGCTATTTAAACAAACCGTCGATGCACAGAGAGACTTGTTGAGTGGGATGGTCTCTGACTTGCTAGCTGAAGCACTGGGCCTGCTCTAACAAACCCTCTCCGAAAACGTCGGTTTGCTTCGATCTCTCCAAGCTGAGATAGGCGCACATGCCAAAAAAAATGGAAAGCCTAACAACTAGAGTGGAGGCACTACAGGGCACCGTTCGTCAAGTTAATAAAGACACTGGCCACTGCCTCTCAGAACTCGAGAAGCTACAAAAAAACCAACAAACTTGAAGATGGAGGAAGAAGGAACAACGTAAGATTAATTAACCTACCACCCGGGATGGAGGGAGATGACCCTGCAGGTTTCCTCAGAAAGATGCTACCGATGTGGATTCCTGAACTGGCGAAGTCGTCAACTCTGCCCCTAGAGATTGACCGAGCGCACCTAGTTACTCTAACAACACGGCCAGGCCACGTACAAGGATATTCCGACTGCTGCGGTATCCTGATCACCAAGCCATACTTCAAGGTGAGCGGAAGGCAAAGCCATCTCTCCCAGACGGCACCCGCTGACTACAGCTCCGGCACAACCCAGCAAGGGAATTAGGGCCACGCTCCGACAGAAAGGCATCGATAATTTCCTAATCTATCCGGTGGTTCTGAGGGCCAACGTTCGAAGAGAACGGATGTCTTTTGATTCGGCGAAAGAAGCTGAGTTGTTCTTCTCGGACCTCCGGTTGGATGGTGCGGCCGCAGTGCCGACCGTGAAAGCCAAGGCTTCTCTGCGTTTTACAAGTGAGACTGACATGGTGATCTGAAAATGTGCTCCGCTTGTTAATCAACTTTACGGACGTCCAGTTTTACACAGTCCTCACAGGTATGGACTTCACCTGGAATCAAACGTTCTGAGTGCTTTTCTTTTCTCTATCTCACCAATCTACATGTTGATGAGATATAGTTAGCTAACTAACTTATGTTCAAACGGGACTCTTTTTTTTCCCTTGTGTTTACGAAAATTATGCGAAAATGCTTTGACATGAATGCTAGCTTTGTTATATTTCTTTACTCGCTGTGTTAATATGACTCTGATATTTATTGGTTAGCAATTTCTAACGAGTTCAAGTACCGTGATATATAGTTTAAGAAGGGGGGGTTTAAGGCTCAGTTCATTGTCAGACATCGCTTTGTGTTCGTCACGGATGCTGGATAAAGAAGGGCTTGGGAGGGAACGCCAAAGTGCGCACATCAACACATGGGATTACAGGTCTAGTGTTTTTACCACGATCACACCTCTACATTTCTTACAACGTTCACCTCTTTGTGTTTGATTTCCGTTTAATTCTTTGCATGTGCCTAATGTATATGGATAATGTATATGGATAATGGCTAGTTACAAAGTGTTGTCGTTTAATGCTAGGGGTTTGAATTCACCATTCGAACGTATGAAGATTCTAGATTTTTTTACGCAGGAAACACGTAGATATAGCACTGTTGCAGGAGACTCATCTTAGACCGGTAGATGTCGCCAGATTGCAGAACAAATTGTACAAGCCAGTGACGGCCTCAGGAGATGGCTCACCTACCAAGGATGTTGTGATTTTGATTATATTAACGTACACTTAATATTGTTATTGAAAGGGTTAGTGCAGATGATACGGGGAGGCTGGCATATTGTGGTACATCTATACAAGGTAGAGAAGTGGCTTTTGTGAATATTTATGCAGCCACAGTTTATGAACCAACTTTCTTTCCACGGATCACCAAAGACCTACTATCTCTGAGTGATTATCTTAGTCATTGGTTCAGATATGAATACCTTTTTTGATAGTGGCTTGGACAGGACAAATGCTGTGGTGTCCAATGCTCAAACAACTTCTTCCAAATCATTGTACCACTTCTCCAAAGATTTGAACTTAGTTGATATATGGCGGCTACAAAATCCAACGGCTAAGGACTATGCATACTTCTCCCCCCATCATAAAATGTCTTCTAGAATAGACTACATTCTAACATCGGCCCCAACTCCATTAAGGGGTTTTTGCGTAACAATGCCATTTGGTTCTCCTCACAACTTAAGTCCAAAGTACAAGAAATATCTAAATTAGAGCGAAATTGCAGCTTATTAGAGAAGGACCTGAAGTCTAACTACACTAGAGAGAAAGAACGCATACTGAAGGCTGAACAAGCCGAATTAAATAATTTTCTGAAATATAGGGTTGAATACCTAATGCACACAACCAAACACTAATACTACTCAGAAGGGAGCAGACCAAGCCGTCTCCTTGCTCTTACTCTCAAACATCAGGAGAACAAGATGTCTAGATCTTCAATAAGATGCCCTGAGAAGGGTCTGGTCTCAACCACTCCAGAGATTAATGAAACGCTAAAACAATTCTTTGCTAAACTCTATTCTTCTGAAACGCCACCATCTCAGGAACAATATGATAATTTCTTTACTGGTCTAGATCTTCCTACTCTGTCATCAGAGGACTCAGAGAAACTAGATGTGCCGGTTTCTTTGGAGGAACTATTTCTGGCTCTGAAATCTACCAATACAGGCCGTTCCCCAGGTACTGATGGCATACCAACTCTGGAACATTTTGGGCCCAATATGGCTCTCTACGGCTATCAAAAAAGACCATAGAGATCTGAATACAGCGCTTATTACAGTGATACCAAAGCGGGGCAAGGACCCGCTAGAATGCTCCAGCCATAGACCAATCTCGTTGATCAATGCTGATTTAAAGATATATGCCAAGGTGGTAGCTCTCCGATTGGGGAAAAAGTAGTAGGGGGTCTGATAAATCCGGACCAAGCAGGATTTATGAAGGGGCGATTAGCCTCAGACAATATCCGACGACTACTGCACGTCATAGGAGGAACAGAGAAGAACAATTCACCCAGTGGACTCTTATTTGTTGACGCCGAGAAGGCCTTTGATAGGTTAGAATGGGAGTATCTCTGGAGAGCTCTCAAAGAGTTTAACTTTGGCCCAGCTTTTATCAAGATGGTCCAAGTTTTGTATGCCAACCCCTCGGGCCGAGTCTGCACAGGTGGGACCTTCTCAGTTATTCGGAATAGCCCCCGGCTCGAGACAGGGTTGCCCCGCGTCACTGCTGCTTTTCAATCTTTCTTTGGAACCGCTTGCCCAGTTCATCCGGAAAGGTACTTCGATTTCCCCAATTAAAATAGGTGCCTATACTCACTCGATATCGCTATACGTGGACGACACTCATAGATATGTCTGAAAATAAGTCATAGGACTTATATGACCCCAAAGAAAAGGCATTTGATGGGTCTGGCACCCCATCCATACTGTACATTTTGCTGACATGGTATCCTAGGTACGTTCATGCACACGCTGTGGGACTGCCTTGAAGTATACACCTTTTTGGACCAAAATAGTGGACATTATTTCCTCAATGACTGGTACAGATTTTCCTATTGACCCTGCTCTCCATCTTCTAAATGATGACTTTATGATCCAAATCACAGAGAGGACACGCAAACTCTGGCTGGCCGGCGTGACTGCAGTCAAAAAGATAATCGTCCAACGCTGGATTCCACCTCACACGCTTTCAGTAAAACACTGGCTGTCCTACTATCTGGACATCTTGTTTCTCGAACTTTCGTCTGTCAGAATTAATAGAGCCCGACCCGGTACTTTGCAGATGTGGAGGAGTACAATTACCGCTGTGAAAGAACGGTTGCTAGAATGAGTGCACTATCTTGTGAGTGTTATTATCATTGTCACAACTATTAATTCTTGTTTTGTTTCTTTTTGTACTACTTATTGGTCTGTATCGGACATGTCTGTTTTCAGTGTTATTCATTCCTTTCAGTGAAGCTGTAGTGGTTTTATTGTTCATGTATCCCAGGTGGGAGGTGGGGTGGATGTTTTGCTTGTTAGTATAAAACATTTCATTACAAAAACAAAGAACATGCACATCTGGAACGGTCATTAAGACACTAACAGCTTACAGACGGTAGGCAATTAAGGTCACAGTCATCTGCGTGAACGTGCCTTAGGCATGCTGCAAGGAGGCATGAGGACTGCAGATGTGGCCAGGGCAATAAATTGCAGTGTCCGTACTGTGAAACACCTAAGACAGCGCTACAGGTAGGACAGCTGATCGTCCTCGCAGTGGCAGACCACGTGTAAAACACCTGCACAGGATCGGTACATCCGAACATCACACCTGCGGGACAGGTACAGGATGGCAACAACAACTGCCCGAGTTACATCAGGAACGCACAATCCCTCCATCAGTGCTCACAGCAAGAACTGGCAAATCTGGTGCAGTCTATGAGAAAGAGATGCTCTGCGGTACTTAATAACCAGATACTGACTGTTACTTTTGATTTTGACCCCCCGCCCCCACACCCCCCCACATTATTCAATTTATTTTAGTCGCATGTCTTTGGAACGTGTTCAGTTTGTCTCAGTTGTTGAATCTTTTTGTTCATACAAATAGTTACACATGTTAAGTTTGCTGAGGGAGTGAGGGAGATCCTCCTTCATGATGCCATCTATTTTGTGAAGTGCACCAGTCTCTCCTGCAGCAAAGCACCCCCACAACATGATGCTGCCACCCCCGTGCTTCACAGTTGGGATGGTGTTCTTCGGCTTGCAAGCCTCCCCCTTTTTCCTCCAAACATAACAATGGTCATTATGGCCAAACAGTTCTATTTTTTGTTTCATCAGACCAGAGGACATTTCTCCAAAAAGTATGAGTTTTGTCCCCATGTGCAGTTGCAAACCGTAGTCTGGCTTTTTATGGCGGTTTTGGAGCAGTGGCTTCTTCCTTGCTGAGCGGCCTTTCAGGTTATGATGATATAGGACTTGTTTTACTGTGGATATAGATACTTTTGTACCTGTTTCCACAAGCATCTTCACAAGGTCCTTTGCTGTTGTTCTGGGATTGATTTGCATTTCTAGGAGACAGAACGTGTCTCCTTCCTGAGCGGTATGATGGCTGCGTGGTCCCATGGTGTTTATACTTGCGTACTATTGTTTGTACAGATGAACATGGTACCTTCAGGTGTTTGGCAATTGCTCCCAAGGATGAACCAGACTTGTTGAGGTCTACAAAAAAAAATTCTGAGGTCTTTGCTGATTTCTTTAGATTTTCCCATGATGTCGAGCAAAGAGGCACTGAGTTTGAAGGTAGGCCTTGAAATTCATCCACAGGTACACCTCCAATTGATTCAAGTGATGTCAATTAGCCTATCAGAAGCTTCTAAAGCCATGACATACTTTTCTGGAATTTCCCAAGCTGTATAAAGGCACAGTCAACTTAGTGTATGTAAACTTCTGACCCACTGGAATTGTGATATAGTGAATTATAAGTGAAATAATCTGTCTGTAAACAATTGTTGGAAGAAATACTTGTATCATGCACAAAGTAGACGTCCTAACTGACTTAACATCTTAACATGAAATCTGTGGAGTGATTGAAAAATGAGTTTTAATGACTTCGACCTAAGTGTATGTTGAAGTCATATAACGAAAAAGACATTAGACAAAAATACTTTACAATTTACATTTGAAAGACTATTTACAAGTAGACATTAGACAGTTAAAATACCTGAAAGTTAACATTTTAATGTTTGGGGCAGAAACCGTTCAATTGTTTCTGTTAGACACTCACAAGTTTGCTGCATTGTATCTGTAAGATTCACTCAATACTGATTGATTGAGAACATGTATGTAATGTTGCATGTAATGACTTGATCTACATTCATCAAGGCCTACTGTTCAACATTATTGATCAAGGCTACTGTTCAACATTATTGATCAAAGCTACTGTTCAACATTATTGATCAAGGCTACTGTTCAACATTATTGATCAAGGCTACTGTTCAACATTATTGATCAAAGGCTACTGTTCAACATTATTGATCAAAGCTACTGTTCAACATTATTGATCAAAGCTACTGTTCAACATTATTGATCAAAGCTACTGTTCAACATTATTGATCAAAGCTACTGTTCAACATTATTGATCAAAGCTACTGTTCAACATTATTGATCAAGGCTACTGTTCAACATTATTGATCAAAGCTACTGTTCAACATTATTGATCAAAGCTACTGTTCAACGTTATTGATCAAAGCTACTGTTCAACATTATTGATCAAGGCTACTGTTCACCATTATTGATCAAGGCTACTGTTCACCATTATTGATCAAGGCTACTGTTCAACATTATTGATCAAAGCTACTGTTCAACATTATTGATCAAAGCTACTGTTCAACATTATTGATCAAAGCTACTGTTCAACATTATTGATCAAGGCTACTGTTCAACATTATTGATCAAAGCTACTGTTCAACATTATTGATCAAGGCTACTGTTCACCATTATTGATCAAGGCTACTGTTCACCATTATTGATCAAGGCTACTGTTCACCATTATTGATCAAGGCTACTGTTCACCATTATTGATCAAGGACTACTGTTCAACATTATTGATCAAGGACTACTGTTCACCAACATTGTTCACTGAACATCATGACTGTTCCTGTTCCTAGGTGGGGTGGATCCATGGGACGCAGGGCCTGTGGTCGTCACGGCGATACACCCGTTCACAGGGCAACAGCCTGGTGACCTGAGCTTCAACCCTGGCGAACGTATCACTGTGGTTACCAAGACAAAGTCACAGTATGACTGGTGGGAGGGAACGCTAAACGGACAGACCGGAATCTTCCCCGCTAACTTCGTCTCCTACCCATGAACACACAGACTGTCTCCTACCCATGAACACACAGTCTGTCTCACACATGGACATGAACATTTCCTGGAGGAATGTTTTAAAGACACTACATGGACACACATGATCACACTGAGGAAATGCACAGATATGAATGAACCTACACTCACTCTCTCTTTAGCAAACTCCACAATGTTCAAGATTCACACACAGGGTAGGGTGCCTTACTAACTCTGTGATTACTACAGCACAGGGGCATGTCTTCCTATAGGACCGTATGGGTATCCACACTGTCTTCCTATAGGACCGTATGGGTATCCACACTGTCTTCCTATAGGACCGTATGGGTATCCACACTGTCTTCCTATAGGACCGTATGGGTATCCACACTGTCTTCCTATAGGACCGTATGGGTATCCACACTGTCTTCCTATAGGACCGTATGGGTATCCACACTGTCTTCCTATAGGACCGTATGGGTATCCACACTGTCTTCCTATAGGACCGTATGGGTATCCACACTGTCTTCCTATAGGACCGTATGGGTATCCACACTGTCTTCCTATAGGACCGTATGGGTATCCACACTGTCTTCCTATAGGACCGTATATGGCAATATGATTTTTATTTTTGTTTCTATAAAATGCATTGCTGATTATTGGGAGAATCTGTAACTACTTGTTATTTTCTGTACTGAACTAAAGGTGCTGGGATTGTGTACCATACTTGCCGTAGTGCCGTTTGTATGATGCTGGGTCAACTTATTTAATGTAAAATAATCTATTTTATCTTAATATTGTATGTAATGAGGATTGGTACTGATGTCTCTGAATGTGTGGGTATTATTAAAGAAGCTTGGAGAATAGTGGCTGTAAGGGTGTAATTTGTCTTCTGGCCAGAGGAGGGCGATATACTCCTGTCTCTCTACCGCCACTTGGGTTGCTGACCCATTTTCTACCTTAACCACATTTGCCCCTGCCATGCATTGGATTGGTGCAAGCGTGGCTGGTCTGGATGTAATGTCAGTAATATTAGTGATTTAAGTCTAACTCATGTTCATGTGTGTGAGTGGTGAATGATTGTCCGGGGTGAGTAAAGTTCTACCTTGGTAATAGTGAATTATTGCCCTGGAAAAAAGACACAATCTTATGAAATTGAAAATGCCATCTTTAATTTAATGTTGGGTAGCAAAGGACAGAAAATCTAGCCACGTTACAACATTCCTCGGCCTGTCATTGGCCTTTAAGAACACACAACAGCACATACCGAGGCCCAATCTGTCATGTCAACAGTCTTGACTGCCACCGGACAGGACAACATTCTTACACAAAACTACAGACATCTGCTTTCAAGACCACACCCTTTATGATAAGACGGCCTCCATCTCCGGTCAACTCGACATGAAACCCAGTTTAGAATGTAGTAAAAGGTGCAAGGAAAGTTGATGATTGTGCCAGGATAACACACGTAGACCAATACACAGCACCGCCCTCGACAGCTGTTTACACAAGGTCACGTTTCCTCTCATCACGCACATGCCGTGTTCACGTGCTAGTCGGAACTAGGAAACGGACATTTCTAACTGGTTGTAGTTATACGCGCACTGTGTTCAACCAGTTAGCAAGTTGGCCACTGCAATACACACACATGGGTCTGTGTTTAAAGGCCCAATGCAGCAGTCTTTCTATCGATATCAAATCATTTCTGAGTAACAATTTAAGTACATTACTGTAATATATTTCCAAAATTGCTTTTTAGCTGAAAACTATTTAGAGCTGAAACTCCCACCCATGCAAACCTGCTGATTAGAAGGTCTTGTGTAAATTGTATTTTAAATCTGCAACTGTCAGCTAACACTAAAACAAAAAAAATCACACTTTTACAGTGTTAGTTTAATCAGCTGTTATACTATTTAAACAACACAGGAAAAATGAATTTTGAGTGCACTGGGCCTTTAAAGAAAGTAGGGCCCTAGAAAATCTGCCTTGCAAATGGAATCATTGAATCCAGACATTTAAAACAGAATTCAAAAATGTATTAAAACGTATTTTATTTGCCCAAGTTAATCATATGACTTGAACAAAGTGCATCAATGATTCGTAATTTCCTGAAACTTCCTGAATGGCCCTGTCGGTGTGAGTTGTGTGGTGCTCCTATGTCTAGTCTACACTTTGTGTAGCCGTTAGCGATGACGCTAATGATAACGGTCTGCTGGTAGATCGGAAGCCTTTCCCAGAAACCTTCTCAATTAAATGTTAACTACAAAGTAGCCTATGCCTACCTGGCAGAATGATATCATGA
>CM042406.1:33379937-33442437 GCA_023634145.1 Thymallus thymallus | reverse complement strand
TACCCAAACTGAAGGAGAAAGACAGGAGGGCCGGGGGCCATATACGATACCTGGGAAGACTCCACTCCACACCTATACACACACACAGTTAAATCAATGCCCACAGGCACATGTCATGATGCACACACACAGTTACAGTAGGGTGTGTGTGTGTGTGTGTGTGTGTGTGTGTGTGTGTGTGTGTGTGTGTGTGTGTGTGTGTGTGTGTGTGTGTGTGTGTGTGTGTGTGTGTGTGTGTGTGTGTGTGTGTGTGTGTGTGTGTGTGTGTGTGTGTGTGTGTGTGTGTGTGTGTGTGTGTGTTACCCAGGCTGAAGCTACAGATATTGATGCAGCAGCAGGAGACCCCGGCCAGACAGCGCAGGGTGAGGAAGAGGAGGGTGTGAGGAAGGATAGCCGGCAGCAGAGCAGTCACAGCATGGACACACACACACACCAGAAGTACTGCTCGCTTACCATACCTGGTCACACACAGACACACACACATCTTCAATGTAGTACAGTGTATAATTTAATGTGTGTGTGTGTGTGTGTCTGTGTGTGTGTGTGTCACCTGTCAGAGAGAGCTCCCCCAAACAGAGATCCCAGCAGAAGGCCAGTCATGTACATGGTCTGACTGTACGACAACACCACTGGATTCATACACACTGTGCCCTGTAACACACATACGTTTGTGGTAGATAATGTTCTAGTAATATAGTTACAACACTGACTATTTATTGCCATACACACCTGATAGTGAAATGTGTTGTTTTACAGGGTCAGCCATTGTAGTACTCAGGGTCAGCCATTGTAGTACTCAGGGTCAGCCATAGTAGTACTCAGGGTCAGCCATAGTAGTAATCTTTTTGCACATCAGATGTACAGCCTTGTCAAAGCCTTCAAGGGACATTTACTCCTCCTGACCCGCCAAGTAGAAGCCAACAATCTCACCCACCTTCCGACACTACTAGTTTGTTCCCTATCAGATGACCAGAGGGAGAAGTATACATCGCTGCTGCGTGGTTTGAACGGTGAGTTTTCTTGTGGTTTTGAGGATTTCAGTGTTGGAAAATGACATGCTGTTGGTTTCCTCTCCTTTCACCTTCAATGTGGATAACGCTCCCACTGACCTGCAACTTGAGCTTATCGATCTTCAGTGCCATTTTTGCCATTTCTGGGGATTTTAACCATGCTTCTCTCACTTCAATGCTGCCCAACTAGGAACAATAAAACTCTGGACTTGTTATATGCTAATGTGAAGGATGCATACAACTCCACTGCACTCCCTCCCCTCGGTAGATCGGATCACAACCTTGTCCACCTCACCCCACTCTACAGGCCTATGGTCCAACAGCAGCCAGAGACCACTAGGACCATTAGGAGATGGTCCCCGGAGGCGAATGAGGCCCTACAGAACTGCTTTGAAACAACAGACTGGGATGTGCTCTGTGAGGCTCATGGGGAGGACATTGATGGACTTGCAGACTGCATAACGGGCTATATCAATTTTTGTGTAGACAACACTGTACCCACCAGGAAGGTACGCTGTTTTCCAAATAATAAACCCTGGGTCACCAGCGACCTGAAGGCCCTGCTGAATCAGAAGAAGAGGGCCTTCAAGGAGGGGGACAAGGACAAATTGAAATACGTCCAGAGGGAGCTGAAGTTGCGGATTGCCGAGGGGAAGAGAGTATATAAGGAGAAGATGGCGGCCAAGCTGAGGCAGAGCCAGGTGAGAGAAGTGTGGAAGGGTATGAGAAATATCACTGGCTTCAAAAAGTCAAACTGTGGGCAGTCGGAGGGGACCCAGGACAGAGCCAATGAGCTGAACCAATTTTTTAACAGGTACGATATTAGCTCTGTCCTCCTCCCCTCCAGCTCTCCAGGCCACACACCCTCACGGCTGTCCCACCCCCCTTTGCACACAACACCTCCGTTAAGACAATCAGCGACACTCTCCCCGCTCCCTCTGGACTGTTCTGCAACACCTACCTTCCCCCCACCTCTGGACTGATCCTCAACACTCCCCTTCCCCCCACCTCCCCACCTGGGCTGGCTTTCACCACCAACCAAGTAATAAGAGAGCTGGAGAGACTACATCAATGGAAAGCAGCGGGCCCTGATGGCATCAGCCCAAGGGTGCTTAGGGTCTGTGCTGACCAACTGTGTGGAATACTCCAGTGCCTCTTCAGCCTGAGCCTGGAAAGGGTCCCTGTGCTGTGGAAAACATCCTGCCTGGTCCCAGTGCCCAAGAAGGCGCACCCCATTGTCCTGAATGACTTCAGACCTGTAGCGCTAACATCCCACATCATGAAGACCCTGGAAAGGTTAGTCCTCGCTCACCTCCGACCCCTGGTGTGTACATCACTGGACCCCCTGCAGTTTGCATACCAGCGCAACATCGGGGTGGATGATGCAATCATCTACCTTCTGCAGAGGGCCTACTCTCACCTGGACAACGCAGGTTGCACTGTGAGGGTTATTTTTTTTACTTCTCCAGTGCTTTCAACACCACCCACATGCTTCAAGATGGCCACCATTGTTCCTGTACCCAAAAAGCAAAGGTAACTGAACTAAATGACTATCACCCCGTAGCACTCACCTCTGTCATCATGAAGTGCTTTGAGAGGCTAGTCAAGGATCATATCACCTCTACCTTACCTGACACTCTAGACCCACTTCAATTTGCTTGCCGCCCCAATAGATCCACAGACGATGCAATCGCCATCACTCTGTACTCTGCCCTATCCCATCTGGACAAAAGGAATACCTATGTAAGAATGCTGTTCATTGACTATAGCTCAGCATTCAACAACATAGTACCCTCCAAGCTCATCATTAAGCTTGAGGCCCTGGGTCTGAACCCCGCACTGTGCTACTGGGTCCTGGACTTCCTGATGGGCCGCCCCCAGGTGATCCTCAACACTGGGGCCCCAATAGGGTGCGTGCTCAGCGCACTCCTGTACTCCCTGTTCACCCACGACTGCGTGGCCAAGCACGCCTCCAACTCAATCATCAAGTTTGCAGACGACACAACAGTAGTAGGCTTGATTACCAACAATGATGAGACGAGGTGATGAGGAGGTGAGGGCTCTGGGAGTGTGGTGCCAGGAAAACAACCTCTTACTCAACGTCAACAGAACTAAAGAGATGATTGTGGACTTCAGGAAACACCAGAGGGTGCACCCCCCTACGAACATCGACTGGACCACAGTGGAGAAAGTGGAAAGCTTCAAGTTCCTTAGGGAAGTGTGGGGAAGAAGGCGCAACAGCGCCTCTTCAACCTCAGGAGGCTAAAGAAATTTGGCTTGGCACCTAAAACCCTCACAAACTTCTACAGATGCACAATTGAGAGCATCCTGTCGGGCTGCATCACCGCCTGGTACGGCAACTGCACCGTCTGCAACCACAAGGCTCTCCAGAGGGTGGTGCGGTCTGCACCAACGCATTGCGGGGGAAAACTACCCGCCCTCCAGGACACCTACAGCACCGATGTCACAGGAAGGCCAAAAAGATCATTAAGGACAACAACCACACAAGCGACGGCCTGTTCACCCCGCTATCATCCAGAAGGTGAGGTCAGTACAGGTGCATCAAAGCTGAGACCGAGAGACTGAAAAACAGCTTCTATCTCAAGGCCATCAGACAGTTAAACAGCATCACTAGCTACTGCCTATAGACATAGAATAGAAATCACTGGCCACTTTAAGGAATGGAAAAGTAGTCACTTTAATAATGTTTACATATCTTAGGTCCTTTTTTTGTAGAGAGACAATTTGGTACAACTGAAAAGGGGCTGAGATACAAATACACACACACACACAAATACACGCACACACAAATACACACACACACAAATACACACACACACATACACAGAACACACACACACACACACGCACACACACAAATACACACACACACACACACACACAAATACACACACACAAATACACACACACAAATACACACACACACAAATACACACACACACCTACACACACACAGAACACACACACACACACACACACACGCACACACACACACACATACACACACATGTATTTCTGTACTATATCCTAAACTCAACTCAGGCGTGTGTGTGTGTGTGTGTGTGTGTGTGTGTGTGTGTGTGTGTGTGTGTGTGTGTGTGTGTGTGCGTGTGCGTGTGCGTGTGTGTGTGTGTGTGTGTGTGTATTTGTGTGTGTGTGCGTGCGTGCGTGCGTGCGTGCGTGCGTGTGTGTGTGTGTGGGTATATACAGTGAGGTCCAATAGTATTGTTTTCAGTTTTACAGGTTTTGTTTTTTCCATATATATTTTGAGGTAGTGCGTTAGCCTGTAGGGTGGACCGACCGATTGGTGTCACCTCGTTAGTAAGTATGTGTTACACCTGTGCTGATTTGTCCATCTCGTTAGTCGGAAGGTGTTTCACTTGGTTTGCTCCACTTGTTTTTTACACTGCATTCAGAAAGTATTCAGACCCCTTGACCTTTTCCACATTTTGATTGGAGTCCACCTGTGGTAAATTCAATTGATTGGACATGATTTGGAAAGGCACACACCTGTTTATATAAGGTCCCACAGTGCATGTCAGAGCAAAAACCAAGCCATGAGGTCAAAGGAATTGTCTGTAGAGCTCCGAGACAGGATTGTGTCGAGGCACAGATCTGGGGAAGGGTACCAAAACATTTCTGCAGCATTGAAGGTCCCCAAGAACACAGTGGCCTCCATCATTCTTAAATGGAAGAAGTTTGGAACCACCAAGACTCTTCCTAGAGCTGGCCGCAAGGCCAAACTGAGCAATCGAGGGGACAAATGGCCTTGGTCATGGAGGTGACCAAGAACCCGATGGTCACTCTAACAGAGCTCTAGAGTTCCTCTGTGGAGATGGGAGAACCTTCCATAATTACCACCATCTCTGCAGCACTTCACCAATCAAGCCTTTATGGTAGAGTGGCCAGAAGGAAGCCACTCCTCAGTAAAACACACATGACAGCCCGCTTGGTGTTTGCCAAAAGGCACCTAAAGACTCTCAAACAAGATTCTCTGCTCTGATGAAACTAAGATTGAACTCTTTGGCCCGAATGCCAAGTGTCACGTCTGGAGGAAATCTGGCATAATTTATATGGTGAAGCATGGTGGTGGCAGCATCATGCTGTGGGGATGTTTTTCAGCGGCAGGGACTGGGAGACTAGTCAGGATCGAGGGAAAGATGAACGGCGCAAAGTACAGAAAGATCCTTGTTGAAAACCTGCTCCAGAGTGCTCAGGACCTCAGACTGGGGCGAAGGTTCACCTTCCAACAGGACAATGACCCTAAGCACACAGCCAAGACAACACAGGAGTGGCTTCGGAACAAGTCTCTGAATGTCCTTGGATTTGAAACCGATCTAACATCTCTGGAGAGACCTGAAAATAGCTGTGCAGCAACTCTCCCCATTCAACCTGACAGAGCTTGAGAGGATCTGTAGAGAAGAATGGGAGAAACTCCCCAAATACAGGTGTGCCAAGCTTGTAGCGTCATACCCAGAAAGACTTGAGGCTGTTATCGCTGCCAAAGGTGCTTCAACAAAGTACTGAGTAAAGCGTCTGAATACTTATGTAAATGTGTTATATTTCAGCTTTAAGTTTTTTATAAAAACCTGTTTTTGCTTTGTCATTATGGGGTATTGTGTGTAGATTGATGAGGGTAAAAAAACTATTTAATCTATTTTAGAATAAGGCAGTAAAGTAACAAAATGTGGAAAAAGTCAAGGGGTCTGAATACTTTCCGAATGCACTGTAACTGCCTTAATGTTGCTGGACCCCAGGAAGAGTAGCTGCTGCCTTGGCAACAGCTAATGGGGATCATTATGATAGCCTATATATATATATATATATCTAGTATCCCTTTCCTGTAGTCAATGACCAAAGCACCCTCTTTGGCCTCATGGGTCAAATGTTATTAATATTTTTCATAATTTCATAATTCATCATTTTATTTAAAAAATGTCAAGATGAAAATCAGGTGTTTTATGTCAAACAGTTTTGTTATATTTCAGACTTCTGTGATGTATATAAAGTGTAATATTTCAACTCTATATATGACATGGTACATGTGTCTTCTTTTTAAAAGTCCAAAGTGTGTGACTTTTGAATCAAAGTAGATTTGTTTAAGACTACCAAGAAACACTCTGTGTGACCCTGATTTAGCCTACTGAAGTTTAATAAACTAAAGCTGGGTTCATATGGGTCAGTGAAACCGAGTCGTAGGCTACATTTCTACATAAAAAGGATCCGTTCATGCAGCTTGTTGCTGTTTACACTGATTTAGACAATTACAATAACTGACAATCATGTTGAAACTGTAATTACTGTAATTCCAGGCGTTTTATTACATGTTTACTCACGTTCTCTCTCTCCGTGTAGTTCCCCCAAGTGGTCGCATCCTGTGTCGCTAACAATACCGATACAAGTGACCCATTCATCTCGCGCACCTCCCACATAGTGTGGTTCTGTTTGCGCGCACTAGAAGAGACTTCATTTTCTCCGGTTCGACTCCTCGTCGGTAACTCACTGGGGACGTTAGTGCACGAGGAAGCTGCTCTGCTGACAGTGAAGACATCGAGGAAGAAGAGAAACGCCGTGAAGAAGAATATGAGAGCGAGCCGCAAGTACACCGCGAGCTGCAATGGAGCCATAGGTCTCCTCTCTTTCACTCTCTCTCTCTCTCTCTCTCTCTGCTTACCGCCTCTCTCACCAGACAGCGGAGGGGAAGAGATAGTTACACGTGTAAACTCCTGGAACTCCGGTCAATAGTCTTCTCAGCAGAAGAAGTATTGTGACAGCAACGTCTAATAATAACAAATCGTGACAAAGTGGTCAGGGTGAATAAATACCTAACCTATAGTCCTCGACATTAGACTTCCACCCCATTGCCTGGGGCAGACTTTACCCAAACCTAGACATTCTGTAGAACTACTTGACCACTTCTCTCCCCTTTCCTTCTCTCTCCCCCCTCTCTTTTCTTGCCTTCCCATTCTCTCTCTCTCTCTCGCACTATTTCTCTCTATCATACACATAAACACACACACACCAACCACTGCTGTCAGGTCAAAGGCTCAGAACCCCTCTGCAAGACATTAATACCAATTAGCAGCAGCAGTTTCCTAAACAAGGAGGGGCTATAAAACATAACACACCACTTACAGTATTCACTGATGATTTATTATCTGTATGTTTGTTCTTATGCCTGTACAAAGCACACACACACACACACACACACACAGTCTTGTTTAACTAACCTTGTGGGGACCCACAATTTATAACCAAAATCCTATTTTCGCTAACCTTAACCCTAACATTAACCCCAAAACCAAACCCTAACCCTAAAACTAACCCTAACTCCTAACCATAAATTTAATTTTAACCCTAACAGTAATTCTACCTTAAACCTAAACCCCTTAGAAATAGCATTTGATCTTGTGGGAACTAACAAAATGTCTATTGGTTAGAGCGTTGGGCCAGTATCCGAAAGGTCGCTGGTTTGAATACCCGAGCGACAAGGTGAAAAATCTGTTGGTGTCCTTGAGCACTTAACCCTACTTTGCTCCAGGGGGCTGACCCTGTAGGTCGTCATTGTAAATAAGAATGTGTTCTTAACTGACTTGCCTAGTTAAATAAAGGTTAAATAAGAAATATTCTGGTCCCCACAAGTATAGTTAAACACACACACACACCCACAGTGATGGAATAGGTTGAAGGCCTTCAACATGGTTTTAAATTAAGTCGATGGGCATTTTCCAGTGATACAGCAGCACCGTGACTTGGTCATTCCATACTACTGTCAACAAAACACACTGCAGGACCAAGACAAGATTCCACATGTACCTTGTAGCCCCCCCTTGTGGCAGACTGTTGTACTTTACTATACTCTAGACATCCAGGTTGCCTCCCACAATTTTCAAATGCCTGGGGCAGGGATCATCAACTAGATTCAGCTGCAGGACCAATTGTATTGGTCACATACACGTGTTTGGGATGTTATTGCGGGTTTAGCGAAATGCTTGTGCTTCTAGCTCCGACAGTGCAGTAATATCTAACAAGTAATATCTAACAGTTTCACAACATATACCCAAATACACATGAATCTAATTAAGGAATGGATTAAGAATATACACATATATGTCAGAGCGGCATTGGACTGAGATACAGTGGCGTAGTACAGAATACAGTATATACATATGAGATGGGTGGTGCAAGATACGGAAACATTATTAAAGTGACTAGTGTTCAATTTCTAAAAGTGGCCAGTGATTTCTAATCTATGTTTATAGGCAGCAGCCGCTGATGTGCTAGTGATGGCTGTTTAGCTGTCTGATGGCCTTGAGATAGAAGCTGTTTTTCAGTCTCTCGATCTCTCGGTCACAGATTTGATGCACTTATACTGACCTCGCCTTCTGGATGATAGCTCTCGATGGTGCAGCTGTAGAACTTTTTGAGGATCTGAGGACCCAGGCCAAATCTTTTCAGTCTCCTGGGGGGGAATAGGCTTTGTCGTGACCTCTTCATGACTGTCTTAGTGTGTTTTGACCATGATAGTTTGTTGGTGATGTGGACACCAAGGAACTTGAAGCTCTAAACCTGCTCCCCTACAGCTCCGTCGATGAGAATGGGGGCGTGCTCGGTCCTCCTTCTCCTGTAGTCCACAATCATCTCCTTTCTTTTGATCACGTTGAGGGAGAGGTTGTTGTCCTGGCACCACACGGCCAGGTCTCTGACCTCCTTCCTATAGGCTGTCTCATTGTTGTTTGTGATCAGGCTTACCACCGTTGTGTCATCTGCAAACTTAATGATGGTGTTGGAGTCGTGCCTGGCCATGAAGTCATGGGTGAACAGGGAGTACAGGAGGGGACTGAGCATGCACCGCTGAGGGGCCCCCATGTTGAGGATCAGCGTGGCAGATGTGTTGTTACCTACCCTTACCACCTGGGGGCGGCCCGTCAGGAAGTCCAGGATCCAGTTGCAGAGGGAGGTGTTTAGTCCCAGGATCCTTAGCTTAGTGATGAGCTTTGAGGGCACTATGGTGGTGAACGCTGAGCTGTAGTCAATGAATAGGGCGGCAGGTAACCTAGTGGTTAGAGTGTTAGGCCCGTAACTGGAAGGTTGCAGGATCGAATCCCCGAGCTGACAAGGTAAAAATCTGTTGTTCTGTACCTGAACAAGGCAGTTAACCCACTGTTCCTAGGCCGTCATTGTAAATAAGAATTTGTTCTTAACTGACTTGCCTAGTAAAATAAAGGTTAAATTAAAAACAGCATTCTCACATAGGTGTTCCTTTTGTCCAGGTGGGAAAGGGCAGTGTGGAGTGCAATAGAGATTGCATCATCTGTGGATCTGTTTGAGCAGTATGCAAATTGGAGTGGGTCTAGGGTTTCTGGGATAATGGTGTTAATGTGAGCCATGACCAGCTTTTCAAAGCATTTCATGGCTACAGACGTGAGTGCTACGGATCTGTAGTCATTTAGGCAGGTTACCTTAGTGTTTGAAACATGTTGGTATTACAGACTCAATCAGGGACAGGTTGAAAATGTCAGTGAAGACACTTGCCAGTTGGTCAGCGCATGCTCGGAGTACACGTCCTGGTAATCCGTCTGGCCTGTTTAAAGGTCTTACTCACATCAGCTACGGAGAGCGTGATCACACAGTCGTCTGGAACATTTGTTTCACAATGTTCATTGTTGAAAATGTTGCTTCACATGAATAAGTGCTGACAAAAAATGATGTCACCTTTTGCACGCACTGCTTCAGAAGTGGATACTCTGTGTCTGACACAAGGTTCCAGAAATCAGCAGCATCTGATCTTAGTTCACCTTGCAATGTGTCATTTACCAGCAGCTCTACTATCTCACTCTCTATTCCAGCACGGTCAGGACAGAGAGGGTGATGACTGGGGTCAGAGATGACACTGGCACATGAAAGGGGTTCTCAAGGAAGTTGAAAAAGTCCTTCTACTCCATGATGTCATAAGTTATCGGAATTGTATGGGAAGTTCTGCTCAATCCAAGATTACAACCAATTTATTACAGCATTACCCCAAAAGGCAGGTGTCAGCAGGAGGAGGTATGGAACTGGTCTGTCTGCCCAATATAAAGGATCAACACTGGAGGAGGTAGGGAACTGGTATGTCTGCCCAATATAAAGGATCAAAACTGGAGGAGGTAGGGAACTGGTCTGTCTGCCCAATATAAAGGATCAACACTGGAGGAGGTAGGGAACTGGTCTGTCTGCCAAATATAAAGGATCAACACTGGAGGAGGTAGTGAACTGGTCTGTCTGCCCAATATAAAGGATCAACACTGGAGGAAGTAGTGAACTGGTCTGTCTGCCCAATATAAAGGATCAACACTGGAGGAGGTAGTGAACTGTTCTGTCTGCCCAATATAAAGGATCAACACTGGAGGAGGTAGGGAACTGGTATGTCTGCCCAATATAAAGGATCAACACTGGAGGAAGTAGTGAACTGGTCTGTCTGCCCAATATAAAGGATCAACACTGGAGGAGGTAGTGAACTGGTCTGTCTGCCCAATATAAAGGATCAACACTGGAGGAGGTAGTGAACTGGTCTGTCTGCCCAATATAAAGGATCAACACTGGAGGAGGTAGTGAACTGGTCTGTCTGCCCAATATAAAGGATCAACACTGGAGGAGGTAGTGAACTGGTCTGTCTGCCCAATATAAAGGATCAACACTGGAGGAAGTAGTGAACTGGTCTGTCTACCCAATATAAATGATCAACACTGGAGAAGGTATAGAACTGGTCTGTCTGCCCAATATAAAGGATCAACACTGGAGGAGGTAGTGAACTGGTCTGTCTGCCCAATATAAAGGATCAACACTGGAGGAGGTAGTGAACTGGTCTGTCTGCCCAATATAAAGGATCAACACTGGAGGAGGTAGGGAACTGGTCTGTCTGCCCAATATAAAGGATCAACACTGGAGGAAGTAGGGAACTGGTCTGTCTGCCCAATATAAAGGATCAACACTGGAGGAGGTATGGAACTGGTCTGTCTGCCCAATATAAAGGATCAACACTGGAGGAGGTAGTGAACTGGTCTGTCTGCCCGATATAAAGGATCAACACTGGAGGAGGTAAGGAAATGGTATGTCTGCCCAATATAAAGGATCAACACTGGAGGAGGAAGGGAACTGGTCTGTCTGCCCAATAGAAAGGATCAACACTGACGGAGGAATAAAAATAGCATAAATAGGAAAGTATACCTGTTTCATTTGAGGACCAGGATGTTGACAGCTGTACAGGTTGTATGAGTTTATATATAAAACAACGCAAGATTCAAGACTTCGTGCTTTTCAGCTAAAATTATTATATAGAATGCTTGCCACCAGCAAAATGTTGAATATTTGGGGCATACAATCATCAAGGCTCTGCAGATTTAGTTGTTAGGATACAGAATCAATAGACCATATGTTCTGGTATTGTCCTCAGGTAGATGTGATGATACAGAATCAATAGACCATATGTTCTGGTATTGTCCTCAGGTAGTTGTGAGGATACAGAATCAATAGACCATATGTTCTGGTATTGTCCTCAGGTAGTTGTGAGGATACAGAATCAATAGACCATATGTTCTGGTATTGTCCTCAGGTAGTTGTGAGGATACAGAATCAATAGACCATATGTTCTGGTATTGTCCTCAGGTAGTTGTGAGGATACAAAATCAATAGACCATATGTTCTGGTATTGTCCTCAGGTAGTTGTGAGGATACAGTATCAATGGACCATATGTTCTGGTATTGTCCTCAGGTAGTTGTGAGGATACAGTATCAATGGACCATATGTTCTGGTATTGTCCTCAGGTAGCCTGTTTCTGGTCTCAGGTTCAGGAATGGATGAAAATGCATAACATTGATCTAAAATTGACCCTAGAAATCGTTCTGTTGGGAGATCTGGAGAGACCGGGTCAGTCAGTTATTAATATACTAATACTCAAATAATTTATCTTCAACTAGCAATCTGTGGATTCTATTTGATTAGATAGATTGAAATTGTATGTGAAACATCACAGCATAATTGAAAGAGTTGCTGGGTGGGGGATAGAATGACGGTCAAATATAAAAGTGTTTAAAAGATAAAAGTATTTTGAATAAAGTCAAAATAAAACATAATAAAAAGTAAGAATACAACATTTTTATTTTGTTTTTCTCGGGGGGGGGGGCATGTCAAATCTGTGTGTCTCTCTCTGTCCATCCTCTCTCTGGATGGGAGTCTGTTAGATGTCTAATGTGATGACTCTCTGTCCATCCTCTCTCTGGATGGGAGTCTGTTAGATGTCTAATGTGATGACTCTCTGTCCATCCTCTCTCTGGATGGGAGTCTGTTAGATGTCTAATGTGATGACTCTCTGTCCATCCTCTCTCTGGATGGGAGTCTGTTAGATGTCTAATGTGATGACTCTGTCCATCCTCTCTCTGGATGGGAGTCTGTTAGATGTCTAATGTGATGACTCTGTCCATCCTCTGTCAAATCTTCACCCGTCTGACTTTTTCATTTTTTTTCCTCTTTTCTGTTTATATCCCTCTCTTGCATCCCTTCTCTTTCTTACCCCATCACTCTCTTTATTCACTTTTCAGATGGAAGACCAGTAAACATCCAAACAAAGACCAGTAAACATCCAAACAAAGACCAGTAAACATCCAAACAAAGACCAGCAAACATCCAAACAAAGACCAGCAAACATCCAAACAAAGACCAGCAAACATCCAAACAAAGACCAGCAAACATCCAAACAAAGACCAGTGAACATAAAAAAAACACATTCAACATGAAACATTTTAAATCATATTAAAATATGACAATGTTAACAGAGTAAAACTAGACAAGGTAACATTATATAACTGATTTAACCACTAGAATCACATACTGTATGAGGTAACGTTAAGGAGTCTGAAATAATGACAGGAAATGCAGTTGACTGTGTGTGTTCACTAGTCCCAGATATTAGTCCTCCTCCGTCCCATCATGCCTAGCGGTTAGTTCTGTGGACGTCAGTCACCAGCGTGGCTGCAGCTGAAAGGGGCGTAGCATAGCCGCTCGCTAAGCTCTGTAACCCGGCAACCAGGCATCGCCAGCCGAACCGCAGAGCCTTCCCCACGTTCTACCAGACAGGACCAGTGGGACACAGACACAGGGTCAGGCACAAACAATCACACGGGTCACACACACACAAAAACACGCAGTGTGTGTGGTGTGGTGTGTGTGTGTGTGTGTGAGTGTGTTGCAGCAGTTAATTACTGTCATATGTAAGAGCTTAGGGCTGTCAGAGATTTACTCACAGTCTACTGCTCTGCTCTCAGCACCCCTAACAACCCCCCCCCCCTCCTTAACCCCTAACCCCCCCTCCTTAACCCCTAACCCCCCCTCCTTAACCACTAACCCCCCCTTCTTAACCCCTAACCCCCCCCCCATGTATCGTGGAGACAGGCAGAAGACATGTATGTGTAGCCCATGTATCGAGGAGACAGGCAGAAGACATGTATGTGTAGCCCATGTATCTGACCCTGTCTGGCCAAAAAGATGGTGAGATAGTTTCAGCCAGATTGAATGAAGGTTGGCGGGTGCACAGTGCACTGTTGGGATGCTGGAACTATTCTGGATGAAAGTGGTAAGGTAACCTTCTTTATGAAGTGATTTGTTTGACAATCAGATGAAAACATCATGACTGGATGTGTTCATGGCACATTCAAAATGTATATATTTTTACAGTTTAATTACACTTATTTACTATAAATCCCAGCTTCTAACTGGCCTCTGCCTGGAGCCTCCAAATCACTAAGTCCGCCCCATCTGATCCTGTAAATAGTGCTGAGTTGAACTAAGCCAAAGTTCACCATACTCAGTCAGTTAGTGAATGGTTAACTTGTGCAGAATGACACAGCACAGCAACATAGAGTTCAAGAATACAGTGAATAATGTGTCTTTATGGTTAAATAACTAGGAACAACAAAATATAGAACATTACACTATTTTATAGAGGAGACATTTTAGCCTACCTTTATAGAGGAGACATTATAGCCTACCTTTATAGAGGAGACATTATAGCCTACCTTTCTGTACTTCTTGTGTTTCGCCTTTTTTCTCTTCTCCTTCTCTTCTTTTTTCCTCTCTTCCTCCTCTCTTCCCTCGCTGACCTCCACCTCCTCTGTGAGAGGTTGGTATCTGTCTGGGAGGAAGACGATGTGAACTTCTTTGGAAGTCTTCTGAGTAGGACCCTTCTGTTTTACCGAGCTTTCGCGCTCACGCTCACTCACCGAAGTGCCTTTCGTCCCGGGGTCTGCCTTCCGCAGCCTCCATTCTCTCTCCCCCTCCCCATCATCCGACTGAGACTCTACATTATCTATTATTCTAGTCAGGTCTTCTAAAGCAGACTTAGATGGATTATTATTTTTACGTTTCCGTCGCGACATGTTCTTTCTTCAGTCCAACTCAACAGAACGCATTCCTGTCTATTGGTGGAATGTTGGAAGCGGACCTTTGGAACCATAGCGCATAGCGACACTACTCGGACAGCTAACTGATAAAGATATGACTGCCTGTAGCCAGCTCTTGGCTGTCTATAACAGCTTAATATAATACAACAAAAGCCACACCAACCCTGCACAATTGCTGTAACCACACACCTCCAGAACCCAATCGACCCATTCAAAGCTTTAAATAACTACCTTTGCAGGCTTGCAACTCTCTTGTAATCCAATATTTACTGTACGATATTTACTGACTGTGAGCTGTGTAAATATAACACTGTGCAGACATGCATGCAACATTCTGCATACAGTGGAATTCACTATTTGATGCAAGACTGAAACCCTCTATAAGAAATGTGCTAAAGGCCATCTTTTACAGTCTTAACATTAATTAATAACTTAAAATAAATACAACTTAAATATGCATTAACCTCTTCAATTAAAATAAATTAACATTATCGTCTATAGAATGATATAACAAACATAATAATAAAATCAGCAGCAGATTGAAGTATAAGCAGCTGGGAAAGGTCAAGAGGTCACCAAATCAATAGGTTTCTACCACTTTGGGTCTTGATTGTATATACAGTGTTCAGGTGTCTTACTTCATATACAGTGTTCAGGTGTCTTACTTCATATACAGTGTTCAGGTGTCTTACTTCATATACAGTGTTCAGGTGTCTTACTTCATATACAGTGTTCAGGTGTCTTACTTCATATACAGTGTTCAGGTGTCTTACTTCATATACAGTGTTCAGGTGTCTTACTTCATATACAGTGTTCAGGTGTCTTACTTCATATACAGTGTTCAGGTGTCTTACTTCATATACAGTGTTCAGGTGTCTTACTTCATATACAGTGTTCAGGTGTCTTACTTCATATACAGTGTTCAGGTGTCTTACTTCATATACAGTGTTCAGGTGTCTTACTTCATATACAGTGTTCAGGTGTCTTACTTCATATACAGTGTTCAGGTGTCTTACTTCATATACAGTGTTCAGGTGTCTTACTTCATATACAGTGTTCAGGTGTCTTACTTCATATACAGTGTTCAGGTGTCTTACTTCATATACAGTGTTCAGGTGTCTTACTTCATATACAGTGTTCAGGTGTCTTACTTCATATACAGTGTTCAGGTGTCTTACTTCATATACAGTGTTCAGGTGTCTTACTTCATATACAGTGTTCAGGTGTCTTACTTCATATACAGTGTTCAGGTGTCTTACTTCATATACAGTGTTCAGGTGTCTTACTTCATATACAGTGTTCAGGTGTCTTACTTCATATACAGTGTTCAGGTGTCTTACTTCATATACAGTGTTCAGGTGTCTTACTTCATATACAGTGTTCAGGTGTCTTACTTCATATACAGTGTTCAGGTGTCTTACTTCATATGCAGTGTTCAGGTGTCTTACTTCATATACAGTGTTCAGGTGTCTTACTTCATATGCAGTGTTCAGGTGTCTTACTTCATATGCAGTGTTCAGGTGTCTTACTTCATATACAGTGTTCAGGTGTCTTACTTCATATACAGTGTTCAGGTGTCTTACTTCATATGCAGTGTTCAGGTGTCTTACTTCATATACAGTGTTCAGGTGTCTTACTTCATATACAGTGTTCAGGTGTCTTACTTCATATACAGTGTTCAGGTGTCTTACTTCATATACAGTGTTCAGGTGTCTTACTTCATATACAGTGTTCAGGTGTCTTACTTCATATACAGTGTTCAGGTGTCTTACTTCATATACAGTGTTCAGGTGTCTTACTTCATATACAGTGTTCAGGTGTCTTACTTCATATACAGTGTTCAGGTGTCTTACTTCATATACAGTGTTCAGGTGTCTTACTTCATATACAGTGTTCAGGTGTCTTACTTCATATGCAGTGTTCAGGTGTCTTACTTCATATGCAGTGTTCAGGTGTCTTACTTCATATACAGTGTTCAGGTGTCTTACTTCATATGCAGTGTTCAGGTGTCTTACTTCATATGCAGTGTTCAGGTGTCTTACTTCATATACAGTGTTCAGGTGTCTTACTTCATATGCAGTGTTCAGGTGTCTTACTTCATATGCAGTGTTCAGGTGTCTTACTTCATATACAGTGTTCAGGTGTCTTACTTCATATACAGTGTTCAGGTGTCTTACTTCATATACAGTGTTCAGGTGTCTTACTTCATATACAGTGTTCAGGTGTCTTACTTCATATACAGTGTTCAGGTGTCTTACTTCATATACAGTGTTCAGGTGTCTTACTTCATATACAGTGTTCAGGTGTCTTACTTCATATACAGTGTTCAGGTGTCTTACTTCATATACAGTGTTCAGGTGTCTTACTTCATATACAGTGTTCAGGTGTCTTACTTCATATACAGTGTTCAGGTGTCTTACTTCATATACAGTGTTCAGGTGTCTTACTTCATATACAGTGTTCAGGTGTCTTACTTCATATACAGTGTTCAGGTGTCTTACTTCATATACAGTGTTCAGGTGTCTTACTTCATATACAGTGTTCAGGTGTCTTACTTCATATACAGTGTTCAGGTGTCTTACTTCATATACAGTGTTCAGGTGTCTTACTTCATATACAGTGTTCAGGTGTCTTACTTCATATGCAGTGTTCAGGTGTCTTACTTCATATGCAGTGTTCAGGTGTCTTACTTCATATGCAGTGTTCAGGTGTCTTACTTCATATGCAGTGTTCAGGTGTCTTACTTCATATGCAGTGTTCAGGTGTCTTACTTCATATGCAGTGTTCAGGTGTCTTACTTCATATACAGTGTTCAGGTGTCTTACTTCATATACAGTGTTCAGGTGTCTTACTTCATATACAGTGTTCAGGTGTCTTACTTCATATACAGTGTTCAGGTGTCTTACTTCATATACAGTGTTCAGGTGTCTTACTTCATATACAGTGTTCAGGTGTCTTACTTCATATACAGTGTTCAGGTGTCTTACTTCATATACAGTGTTCAGGTGTCTTACTTCATATACAGTGTTCAGGTGTCTTACTTCATATACAGTGTTCAGGTGTCTTACTTCATATACAGTGTTCAGGTGTCTTACTTCATATACAGTGTTCAGGTGTCTTACTTCAGTAGTTAGATACAAACATTGTACTAATAAACCCAACCAGGTATAACTGGGTACCATGGATACTAACTGTCAGATAACAAGCAACCTGCTGTATCAGGGCTCAGCTATGATGGGAAATACTACATGGAATGTTAATGAAACTACATAAGGTGAATTTCAACAGGCAGCCCAATTGTGATATTTTTCCACAAACTGGTATTTTGACCAATCAGATCAGCTCTTAATAACTGGGCAAAATATCAGAAATGGACTGCCTGTTGTCAGCCATAGAATCCTCAAACTCAGTGACTCTATATATATATATATATATATATATAATACTGATATATAAACTGATATAAACTTATAAAAATGTATATAAATGGAAAAATAAACTGATATAAACTGATGAAAACTGATATAAACTCATGGTGATGTGCAGCTCCTCTGGGTGATAAATTAGACTGTAGAGCGCAGTATAGGGCTAGTCCTGCTGTTTATACTCTATAGCGCTAGTCCTGCTGTTTATACTCTATAGGGCTAGTCCTGCTGTTTATACTCTATAGGGCTAGTCCTGCTGTTTATACTCTATAGGGCTAGTCCTGCTGTTTATACTCTATAGGGCTAGTCCTGCTGTTTATACTCTATAGGGCTAGTCCTGCTGTTTATACTCTATTGGGTTAGTCCTGGTTATACTCTATAGGGTCAGTCCTGGTTATACTCTATAGGGTCAGTCCTGGTTATACTCTATAGGGTCAGTCTTGGTTATACTCTATAGGGTCAGTCCTGGTTATACTCTATAGGGTCAGTCCTGGTTATACTCTATAGGGTCAGTCCTGGTTATACTCTATAGGGTCAGTCCTGGTTATACTCTATAGGGTCAGTCCTGGTTATACTCTATAGGGTCAGTCCTGTTGTAAGGTTTAGGTTTAATCCTGGTGCAGGGTTTAGGTTTAATCCTGGTGCAGGGTTTAGGTTTAATCCTGGTGCAGGGTTTAGGTTTAATCCTGGTGCAGGGTTTAGGTTTAATCCTGGTGCAGGGTTAGGTTTAATCCTGGTGCAGGGTTTAGGTTTAATCCTGGTGCAGGGTTTAGGTTTAATCCTGGTGCAGGGTTAGGTTTAATCCTGGTGCAGGGTTTAGGTTTAATCCTGGTGCAGGGTTTAGGTTTAGTCCTGGTGCAGGGTTTAGCTTTAACAAGGCTGATTGTTTGTGAACGTTACTTTACATTTGATAACATATTCCATTTTGTGCAGATATAGGATATACATTTTAAAATAAATAAATGTAGTTCTATCATGATGGAACGGTCCCCAATCCTATACCCTAGAACCCATCTGAGCGACCCACACACTGAGGAGAAGTCCTTATCTGTTTTATGGGCCTACTGTAAGTAGCCTATACGCAGCCGAGACAGAAAGATGAATGCGGGCAGAGACCCACTAAAGCAGCATTCTGAGCCTGCCTGGCAGGGTCGGTCCTACAAAGACAAAGCCCCCTAATGGAAGAGCATAATATACAAGGAAATTCTCAAAGCTGCTAATGAGAGAACTTGTACCTACTGACAACACTAGCTGCAGTAACCCATGGGGAGAGGGTCACACTCAGACATTCAGAAAGGGGGCAAATTATTGTGGTTCTGGTGGCACGGAATGATCAAAGGTCTGACTGACTGCACAAAGATGCTTGGGAAAATGGTCACAACGGGGGATGTGTGTGTGTGTGTGTGTGTGTGTGTGTGTGTGTGTGTGTGTGTGTGTGTGTGTGTTTCAGGGGAAGAAGGTGTATCTGATCTCCGTCACCTAAGACTTGACAAAGGTTAATCAAATCTCCCCATTTTCGCCTGTTTTTTCTCAATTACGTTACAGCCTTATTCTAAAATTGATTAAATAGTTTTTTTCCCTCATCAATCTACACACAATACCCCATAATGACAAAGCAAAAACAGGTTTTTAGCCATTTTTTGCAAATGTATTACAAATAGAAAACAGAAATAGTATTCAGACCCTTTACTCAGTACTTTGTTGAAGAACCTTTGGCAGCGATTACAGCCTTGAGTCTTCTTGGGTATGAAGCTACAAGCTTGGCACACCTGTATTTGTGGAGTTTCTCCCATTCTTCTCTGCAGATTCACTCAAGCTCTGTCAATCTCTATGGCCTGTTAATGTAATGGCAGACGGAAGGGAGGGTGGTGGTATCTTATCTCCAGTACATTGCCATAATTGTCATTTATGTAGCTTCTCTACTGATCACCTTGCTGAGATGACACACTCAATCTACTGTCGGGGAATGCCAACATCCCAGACAAACATATTGGTTCACCGTTACACTGGAGTGGACAGTAAGCAGCATACCGTAATGTTCTGAATAATGGTCAAATTACCTGCTCACTACCCTCCTGCTCTCCGGGGATGTGCCACTCAACCCTGGGCCCGACATCACAGAGCCAACGATACTCAACAGAGTGGAAAGCAGTGGATGGCCAGAGGATTACATGTAATCCATTACATGTAAGGGATTACAAAAAAAAACGATGATTACTTTTAAATTCAGAAAGGATGTTTGCGTACATTTTTTGGGGACACTTTTCTGTTTTCTCAATGACATCCAAATCTGCATTGAAAATTTGTTTTCAAGTTTCTTCCACCTGAGCGAGTCTGAGCACACGTCAGAGACCACTATGATGACACACCAAATGTGTTTGATGGATCGCGGGAAAAGAGCAGGAATAGGTTTTTGTAGGCTACAGTCCAAGCTATGTCTTCCAATGGTGCGACTGCTGTCGGCATCCAAAGATTATCCAACTAATAAGCGCTTGGAGGTAAGGATGACAGCACTTACTATTGATAGCTACGTAGCGCATTGATGTGAATCACACTGCTGCTCTCTCATTTAGCTGATTGCGCCTTAAGTATTGTGGTTGTTGTGGATGGCTGTTCACAAATCTAAATGTGTATTTGAACCCAATAATGGTTTAATTCAAGAAGTTTAAGCTGACTATCAATCATTGTTTTTGAAACCGGTGGAAAGAAAGCGCTTGTGCAACAGCTGCATAGTGTGGATCCAAGCCTATGGAATAAAAGTGGGGCTTTTATTGCTCAATCTTGTTGATAAAAAAACAAATTCAAAGGTCTAATGGACACATGCTCAAACTTGCTACATCCATTTTTGTACTTATAAATGATATATACAGTACCAGTCAACAGTTTGGACACACCAACTCATTCAATGGTTTTCTTTATTTTTACTATTTTCTACATTGTAGAATAAAAGTGAAGACATAAAAACTATGAAATAACACATATGGAATCATGTAGTAACCAAAATCAAAATATTTTAGATTCTTCAAAGTAGCCACCCTTTGCCTTGATGACAGCTTTGCACACTCTTGGCAAAGCAAGATTTATTATCCAGCCCTACTCGAATCAATGAGCCTAATCAGTTCTCCATGACAACAACATCATAAATAACAGAGTAGGGCTGGATAATAAATCCTTAGTTTTAGGGTCATGATCAGGTAAAACAATTTGGATAATCTATACTTCCATATTTTCAAGTACTATTCTTGAAGATCAAGGAGTATAACATTTATTGGAATGACTGGAATTCTGATAGACTTTGGTTTTTAATGTAAAGATATAATTTAATCATATTAATATATGTAGTAGAAAGTGATGGGTTAGAAGAAGTCTACATAACCAACCCATAAAGTAACATGTAACATCCATATATGGCCAGCTATGAAAACGTTTATTTATCCTGCAATAGATGTTGTTCTATTGGTAACATACATGTTGGTCTTCTTCTAATGGCTCTTAAGGGGAAAGTAATCTAAAAGTAACAGAATGTAATCAGATTACGTTACTAAATTTGTTACAGGTAACTTGTAACTGTAATGGATTACATTTAGAAAGTAACCTTTAGCCGCGTCCTCTAATCATCACCGTCGCGGAAGTGGGTGAGTGCTATGGTCCCAATGATTTCTCTCGAGTCACCCGGCTCCAAGATTACATTTAACTGTCCAAATATATCCGCTTTACGCGATCCCCAGACTCTGCTTCTGGCAGTTACTACCGAACTGCCCCTAATCAAAATGGCCTAAACCCAGCCGTCAGAAAACACAGAAACGTTTACTATTTTCAATGTGTCAATCACTCTCGAGTCATCTGGCACCCACGAGCTAAGCCTGGCGCCCACGAGCTAAGCCTGGCGCCCACGAGCTAAGCCTGGCGCCCACGAGCTAAGCCTGGCGCCCACGAGCTAAGCCTGGCGCCCACGAGCTAAGCCTGGCGCCCACGAGCTAAGCCCTTTTTGTCATTCCAAAAAGTGATCAAATTCAAAATCTTCTCACAGACTCCAACCTTGACATCTGCCTTTCAGAGACATGGCTCCATAAAAACCCTCCATCTGCTGCTTTGGTTGTGCCTTGCTACAATGTTTTCGGGAGAGACAGGATTGAAGGAAGATGATGAGAGGGTCTGATGATTTACATTGAAGAACATAGCCGATTTAAACAAATGATAATGAACTAGAATGTATTGGCCTAAACGTTCCACTGTCTCCCCAAATGTATTTGACCCTTATTGGAATGTATAGACCACCTTCCACCAAAAGTGTGTTTTTTGATCAGTTTATTAACATGCTTAGGGAATGTGATTTTGGGAAAGAGGTCATCTTAATGGGTGATTTAAACATTAATTATGAAGACAAGTCTTGTAGAAAAACCCTAAAACGGATCACTAATACCTTTGACCTTACACAGCTAGTTAAAGGGCCAACCAGGGTGACTTGTTCTTAAACACAGATTGATCTGGTGTTCAGTAATAAACCAGAGAGAGTGACTAAATCATTCAATATGGTAACAGGGCTGTCTGATCATAATCTGACACTTATAGACAGAAAGATTTCCAAAAACAGGTTTAACCTCTCTGCTATTAGAAAGCCAGATCAGCTCAGAATACCTAAGAGTGAATTAAATGATTTTGAAAATGCAAATAAGGGAATTAATTGGAATGATCTCTTGTCCTATACAGATGTGGGAGCTGACAGTCAGGTTTTTCTATCCACAATCAATTCAGACTACAATAAATGGCTCCAAACCTGGCCAATAGAGTGCTCTTCCTTGGATAAATGGAAAATGTGAAAACTTATGAAAGAGAACATGCTCTAAAAACAGCCCTTAAGTCCACATAAGAGCAGGACAGACGTAGGTTTACAATATTGAGACATAAGGTGATGAAAGAAATCAATCAGACTCACTGCTGTAATGGTCCAGGTTACAAAGTGTCTCAGTGACTCACTGCTGTAATGGTCCAGGTTACAAAGTGTCTCAGTGACTCACTGCTGTAATGGTCCAGGTTACTAAGTGTCTCAGTGACTCACTGCTGTAATGGTCCAGGTTACAAAGTGGCTCAGTGACTCACTACTGTAATGGTCCAGGTTACAAAGTGGCTTAGTGACTCACTACTGTAATGGTCCAGGTTACAAAGTGGCTCAGTGAGTCATGTTTGCATCTCAATGTGAAAAAAAACAGTCTGCATGTTCTTCATAAAGAGGGGAACTGATGCTACTGAGCCAGATGTCTATGTGTCAGGGGAGAAGCTCCAGGTGGTATCTGATGCTACTGAGCCAGATGTCTATGTGTCAGGGGAGAAGCTCCAGGTGGTATCTGATGCTACTGAGCCAGATGTCTATGTGTCAGGGGAGAAGCTCCAGGTGGTATCTGATGCTACTGAGCCAGATGTCTATGTGTCAGGGGAGAAGCTCCAGGTGGTATCTGATGCTACTGAGCCAGATGTCTATGTGTCAGGGGAGAAGCTCCAGGTGGTATCTGATGCTACTGAGCCAGATGTCTATGTGTCAGGGGAGAAGCTCCAGGTGGTATCTGATGCTACTGAGCCAGATGTCTATGTGTCAGGGGAGAAGCTCCAGGTGGTATCTGTACCTTGGCATCATACTTGATTCCAACCTCTGTTTTAAAAAGCAGGTGAAAAAGGTAACTCAAATAACCAAATTCAACCTAGTTAATTTCAGATTTATACAAAATTGTTTGACTACAGAGGTAGCAAAACTGTACTTCAAATCTATGATACTCCCCCACTTAACATACTGCTTGACTAGTTAGTTCCAAGCTTGCTGTACAACGTGAGAGGTGACTGTATAGTTCCCCTAAGGAAAAGCACTTTTAGTCAATCTGCTTTCTCTGTGAGAGCTTCCAATGTCTGGAACACACTGTCATCAGACACAACTGATGCAATCGGAGGAGAAGGGAAAGATGAATGGAGCAAAGTACAGAGAGATCCTTGATGAAAACCTGCTCCAGAGCACTCAGGACCTCAGACTGGGGTGACGGTTCAGCTTCCTACAGGACAACGACTCTAAGCACACAGCCAGGACAGCACAGGAGTGGCTTCAGGACAAGTCTCTGAATGTCCTTGAGTGTCCTAACCCGATTGAACATCTCTAGAGAGACCTGAAAATAGCTGTGCAGTGACGCTCCCCATCCAACCTGACAGAACTTGACAGGATCTGCAGAGAAGAATTGGAGAAACTCCCCAAATACAGGTCTGCCAATGTTTGTTGCGTCATACTCAAGAGGACTTGAGGATGTAATCTCTGTCAAAGGTGCTTCAACAAAGTACTGAGTAAAGGGTCTGTATACTTATGTAAATAAGATATTAACATTTTTAAATACATTTGCTCAATTTCTAAGAACCTGTTTTTGCTTTTTCATTATGGTTTATTGTGTGTAGATTGATGAGGGGGAAAAAAACTATTTAATACATTTTAGAATAAGGCTGTAACGTAACAAAATGTGGAAAAAGTCAAGTGGTCTGAATATTTTCCGAATGCACTGTATACTTAAGTATCAAAAGTATAAATCATTTAAAGTATCTTATATTAAGCAAACCAGACAGCACCATTTTCTTGTTTATTTATGTATTTATGGATAGCCAGGGGCACGCTCCAACATTCATTTACAAACAAAGCATTTGTGTTTAGTGAGTCTGCCAGATCATAGGCTGTAGAGATGAATATTGAAGTCCAGCATGTAAAAACACTCTCCATACGAGGACATTGGAAAACACTTATATGGCGTCAATTTGGCACTTTTACAGTGGGGTCCGAAATGATTAACATCTTGATAAATATGAGCAGTAATGACTGTTTCAGATTATTTTGTGCCCAATAGAAATGAATGGTAGAGAATGTATTGTGTATTTTTGGAGTCGCTTTTGTTGTAAATAAGAGTAGAATATGTTTCTAAACACTTCTAATGTGGATGCTACCGTGATTAGGGATAAGGCTGACTGAATCGTGAATAATGATGAGTGCAAAGGTTACAGAAGGTCAAAGATCATACCCCAAATACATGATAACCTCCCACTGTTATGATATGGGCACATGCGACAGTTGAAAAGTGTGTAAATAGCGCCCTCGTGTGTCTAATATAAAATACGTTTATTAGTAGAGTCTTCAACACAATGCACATTTACGTTACTTCTTCTCCTCTCCTGACCTGCACTGTTGTGAACACATGACTAGTGAAAGACAAATCCTCTACATGCGACTATTCTGATGCCCTCCCTGCTCCCCTCCCCCGCCTCTCCGTCATTACCAAATGAAAAATATATTTTTTTAATACAATGTGCGCGTGCTGTCGTCATATTTTCCAAAATCAGGAAGTAACAATAAAGCCTGGGTGTGGTTTAGAAGTGTCAGAAGCCTTCTTCACTACCGGCTGTAATTGTCATAAACACGTATACAGACAGTACAGAGAGAAAGGCCTGTAGGCTGTGTGTTATATGTCTCCTTCATCTCCTCTCCACCACTATAACGGGTGCATGCATGGCACAACTTTAGACTACAGCGCGGGCTTTGAGCAGGTGGGTGAATTAAGTCATTCAATTGCGCACAGTCACAGTACAGTCTTGATATGTTCTTAATAGATGGCTCTGACTACAATGTTAATTTGTAAATTATTTCGATTTTCAAAATGGTGCCAATTAGTGGGCGGCAGGTAGCCTAGTGGTCAGGGTGTTGGGCTAGTAACTGAAAGGTTGCTGGATCGAATCCCCGAGGTAAAAATGTGTCGTTCTGCCCGTGAACAAGGCAGTTAACCCCCAGTAGGCCGTTATTGTAAATGAACAGTTTGTGTCATGAACAGTAGATGTGGTGGGATGTTCCCCAATGCTGGAAAGGGGGGCCTGAGTGATAAAGTTTGGGAATGCCTGGGCTAGGAGATAGTAATGTATGTGTTTCAGTAGTAATTCTATTGCAGGATACTTTTGAAAGTTAGTGGTGTGCTCAGTGGTATGCAAAGGTGACACACACGCACAGTGACTGACACAGGTAGTGTATGATGGTGATGTGTGACGTACACTTCCTGTGTCGAGGATCACAGTGTGTGTCTGGAAGTTCTGATGTTTCCACAGTGTGGTCACAGTGATGTTGTCATATAGTAGCTAAGGTAGCAGGCAGATATGTTTCAAATACATTTTCAAAGCATAACATCTTTCCCCAGATTGAAGGTAAACCCTCACCCCCCCTCCTCTCCTCTCCTCTCCTCTCCTCTCCTCTCCTCTCCTCTCCTCTCCTCTCCTCTCCTCTCCTCTCCTCTCCTCTCCTCTCCTTCTCCTCTCCTCTCCTCTCCTCTCCTCTCCTCTCCTCTCCTCTCCTCTCCTCTCCTCTCCTCTCCTCTCCTCTCCTATCTACCACAGCGCAGCCAGGGTTTCATCAGTTCTGTCTCTCTCACTTCCTATTCCTCCCCTCCGTTTCCTCTTTTAAATGTGTTTCTTCACCACTGAGTGTCTTGTTAGGTCTGACTGATCATGTTCTATCTAGCAGACTGATATTGGAGCTTCTAAAACAGCTGGATGCTTATTAGCAGGTCCTCTGTAGCTCAGTTGGTAGAGCATGGCACTTGCAATGCCAGGATAGTGGGTTTGGTTCCTGGGGCTACCCGTATGTAAAATGTGTGTGTGACTGTAAGTTTCTTTGTATAAGAGTGTGTGCTAAATTGCATATATGATTCTAGGTCCTGTCTCATGCTGTAGAGCAGTGTTTCTCAATCTTTTTTCAATAACGTACCCCCTATCAAATGTTTTCTCAGCCAAGTACCCCCTGACCGGCCCCAATCATTTGAGATAGAAATAAAAGCTATGACTACGATATAGTGATGTGCCATCATTATAAGATTTATTAAACATTGTAAATGAAAAACATTTGCAATAATAAACATTTACAATAATAAACATTTGCAATAATAAACAATGTATAATTACCGATCATGCAATTTAAGTATTGACCCAATACTGGCCCCAAACATGTTTGATAAAAGAAACCTATATAAATAATATATACACAGTGTATATATATATATGATGTTTATAACATTTTAGCTCAAAAACACTTGTAATAATAAACAACAAACTAAGTTCGGGTGGCTTTCCAACATGACACTGATGTTTGGTGCTGAGATGTCTCTAGAGGTGCGCCGGTTTCATCCAGCTGTTAGCTACTTTCTCCCCACAGAAAAAACACAATGCCTGGGGAGAGTTGGCGTTTGTTGCCGTGAATCCCACCAGAACATTCCCCTCCTGATATTGACAGTATTTTGTTGGCTCCACTTTGGCTTTCTTTTTTTCTTCATCCTCCCCGTTCTCCGCTGTAGTATTGCTACGTTTTAACCAGGATTTCATTTAAATGTCTGTTTGTTTCCAGTAAAGCAACTGGCTTCCCGCTCGGCGTGATTCAAATTCTTCTTCTCTGATTTAGGTAGTTTACAATTAAAATAGAAACATTTTATATAAAAATGTGGTTTACATAAACATTTTATTAAACTTATTTTCAAATGATAATGTTAGTAATCATGGATGATTTTGTATATCTTTTAAATTAAATTAATAATTTAAATTATTATTTTTTATTTTTTTTATTATATATTTTTTTATAAATCTCACGTACCCCCTACAGTACCGCAACGTACCCCTAGGGGTACGCGTACCCCCATTTGAGAATCACTGCTGTAGAGTGTCTTCCTGAGTAAAGCCTGCTGTTGGGTTTCTAGTGTGTGGAGTGTCTTCCTGAGTAAAGCCTGCTGTTGGGTTTCTAGTGTGTGGAGTGTCTTCCTGAGTAAAGCCTGCTGTTGGGTTTCTAGTGTGTGGAGTGTCTTCCTGAGTAAAGCCTGCTGTTGGGTTTCTAGTGTGTGGAGTGTCTTCCTGAGTAAAGCCTGCTGTTGGGTTTCTAGTGTGTGGAGTGTCTTCCTGAGTAAAGCCTGCTGTTGGGTTTCTAGTGTGTGGAGTGTCTTCCTGAGTAAAGCCTGCTTTTGGGTTTCTAGTGTGTGGAGTGTCTTCCTGAGTAAAGCCTGCTGTTGGGTTTCTAGTGTGTGGAGTGTCTTCCTGAGTAAAACCTGCTGTTGGGTTTCTAGTGTGTGGAGTGTCTTCCTGAGTAAAGCCTGCTGTTGGGTTTCTAGTGTGTGGAGTGTCTTCCTGAGTAAAGCCTGCTGTTGGGTTTCTAGTGTGTGGAGTGTCTTCCTGAGTAAAGCCTGCTGTTGGGTTTCTATTGTTTTCTAAGGAGTACCCTGTGTCCACACCTCTTGTGCCTACACACACACAGGAAGTGTTGCTACATCCCCACATGTGTGTACACGCTCAGCTAGTGTGACACATATACACTGGAGAACTAGGAAAAGGTGGGATGACTTAACCACAACACACATTCTTAGATATTTCTCCCAGTTTAATGTATTGACCTCTCTCTCCTTGCTCCCCTCTCTCCCCTTGTCCAGGTGTGAAGTGGGGATGCTGTGAGTGAATGTGTGTGTACATGTGAGTGTGTGTGTGTCGTGGTGACAGGGTGTGCTGTGATGTCAGGTGACAGCAGCATGTTGTCTTGGAGGGGTGTGGCGCCCTCTGGCCAATCCGAGTCCTCGGACACTTCCCAGACGATGATAGCTGGGAGCGGTTGTCTGACAAAGATCATCAAAGTTTGTTTTACCAGCAACAGTGCTAACCTGGGGAAGAACTTTAAACTAATCCGCTGTCATGAGGGGATGACTATACGGGTTAGTGACATTACTGTACTATTATTATCATTATACTGTAGTATTACTGTTATTATACTGTACTATTATTGTCATTATACTGTAGTATTACTATTATACTGTACTATTATTATCATTATACTGTAGTATTATGATCATTATACTGTAGTATTATGATCATTATACTGTAGTATTATGATCATTATACTTATTATCATTATACTGTAGTATTATTATCATTATACTGTAGTATTATGATCATTATACTGTAGTATTATGATCATTATACTGTACTATTATTATCATTATACTGTAGTATTATGATCATTATACTGTA
Organism: Thymallus thymallus; assembly: GCA_023634145.1. Lineage (NCBI taxonomy): Eukaryota > Metazoa > Chordata > Actinopteri > Salmoniformes > Salmonidae > Thymallus > Thymallus thymallus. Next base: position 33,413,489 of record CM042406.1, on the reverse strand, counting down.
GTATTATGATCATTATACTGTAGTATTATGATCAGTATACTGTAGTATTATGATCATTATACTTATGATCATTATACTTATTATCGTTATACTTTAGTATTATTATCATTATATTGTAGTATTATTATCATTATACTGTAGTATTAGGATCATTATACTGTAGTATTACGATCATTATACTGTTGTATTATGATCATTATACTGTAGTATTATGATCATTATACTGTAGTATTATTATCATTATACTGTAGTATTATGATCATTATACTGTAGTATTACTATCATTATACTGTAGTATTATGATCATTATACTGTAGTATTATTATCATTATACTGTAGTATTATTATCATTATACTGTAGTATTATGATCATTATACTTATTATCATTATACTGTAGTAGTATTATCATTATACTGTAGTATTATGATCATTATACTTATTATCATTATACTGTAGTATTATTATCATTATACTGTAGTATTATTATCATTATACTGTAGTATTATGATCATTATACTTATTATCATTATACTGTAGTATTATTATCATTATACTGTAGTATTATTATCATTATACTGAAGTATTATTATCATTATAATGTAGTATTATGATCATTGTACTGTAGTTTTACTATAAAGTAATGTGTTAGTTTTGTCTTTACACACCTGATTCAGCTCATCATCAAACCTTTGATCGTTGGAATCAAATCATATCATCACATGCTTGGTAAACAACAGGCGTAGACTAACAGTGAAATACTGACTTACGGACCTTTCCATCAACGCAGAGAGAAAGAACACAGAGAAATAATAGAAAAGTAAAACACGTAATAATAAAAGTAATAATAAATACATGAGTAAGGATAACTAGCAGACCCTCTTGTCCAGAGCGACTTCAAGTTAGTGTATTCATCTTAAGATAGCTAGGTGGGACAACCACATATCACAGTCATAGTAGGTACATCTTTACTCAAAGTAGTTATCAGCAAAGTCAGAGCTAGAAATGTTGGGATTATTTAAGATACTCTTTGAAGAGGTAGGGTTTCAGATGTTTTCAGAAGATGGGCAGGGACTCTGCTGTCCTAGCTTCAGGGGGAAGCCAGGACAGAGAAGAGCTTGGACTGGGCTGAGTGGGAGCTGGGGTGGGAGGGCCATGAGACCAGAGGTGGCAGAACGTAGTCCTCAGGTTGGGGTGTAGGGTTTGAGCATAGCCTGCAGTTAGGGAGGGGCAGTAAGTAACTCTTGCTGCTCAGTAGGCTAGTACCATGGTCTTGTAGTGGATGTGAGCTTCGACTGGAAGCCAGTGGAGTGTGTGGAGGAGTGGGGTGACATGGGAGAATTTGGGAAGGTTGAACACCAGGCGGGCTGCAGCGTTCTGGATAAGTTGCAGGAGTTTGATGGCACAAGCGGGGAGCCCAGCCAACAGAGAGTTGCAGTAGTCCAGATGGGAGATGACAAGCGCCTGGATTAGGACCTGCACTGATTCCTGTGTGAGGTAGGGTCGTACTCTACAGATGTTGTAGAGCATGAACCAGAGTCACTGTTTTGATGTTTGCAGAGAATGACAAGGTGTTTGTTGTCTAGGGTATCTCCAGGGTTCTGACAGTGTGTTTGTTGTCCAGGGCAACACCAGGGTTCTGACAGGGTGTTTGTTGTCCAGGGTAACACCAGGGTTCTGACAGGGTGTTTGTTGTCCAGGGTAACACCAGAGTTCTGACAGGGTGTTTGTTGTCCAGGGTAACACCAGGGTTCTGACAGGGTGTTTGTTGTCCAGGGTAACACCAGGGTTCTGACAGGGTGTTTGTTGTCCAGGGTAACACCAGGGTTCTGACAGGGTGTTTGTTGTCCAAGGTCATGCCAAGGTTATTTGCACTCTGGGAGGGGGTGGAGTTATCAACCTTGATGGAGAGATGTTGGAGCGGGCAGGCCTTCCCTGGGAGGAAGAGCAACTCTGTCTTGTCGAGGTTGAGCTTGAGGTACAACACGCAACACTTTCAAAGATTTTACTGAGTTCAGATAGATAGATAGATAGATAGATAGATAGATAGATAGATAGATAGATAGATAGATAGATAGATAGATAGATAGATAGATAGATAGATAGATAGATAGATAGATAGATAGATAGATAGATAGATAGATAGATAGATAGATAGATAGATAGATAGATAGATAGATAGATAGATACTTTATTGATCCCCAAGGGGGAAATTTCTTTGTCAAGCAGCTACAACGTAGGGTTTAATTACAGATAAATGCATGTATTTCACATTCGATATACTAAAAGCAATGAAAAAAGATACAACTGACAGGATACTAATATACATTCCTGAGTGAATGACTACGTAAGTCCAAGAATTACTTATAATATTGCACGTGATATGATATAACAACTGTACATGAATATGTATATACAGACCTGCTTGAATAAATAAGTCCTCAGTGAATGAGTGATTACAGACCAGAGTTACTGGCCTATTTGTTAAACTAGGTCCTAGCACCCCAACAGTTCCAGGTCTATGTTGCCGACGGCACTGCACCCCGGTGAGGCATTAAATAGTCTAATAGCCGCCGGCAGGAAGGACCTCCTGTAGCGCTCTCTGGCACACCGTGGTGGGATCAGTCTGTGACTGAAGGTGCTCCTCTGCGTCATAACCATGGCATGCAGAGGGTGGGTGATGTTGTCCATGATGGCCAGCAGTTTGGCCAGGATCTGTCTCTCCACCACCTCCTCTAGAGTGTCAAGGCTAATCCCCAGAACAGAGCTAGCCTTCCTGATGAGCTTATTTACCTGAGAAGCATCACCTGCCTTTATGTTGGCGCCCCAGCACAGCACTGCAAAAAAGATGGCACTGGCCACCACAGACTGGTAGAAGGTATGCAGTAGTTTACTGCACACTCTGGCCCTTTTTGTACAGGGCCCCGGTGTTACCAGCCTGTTGTCCCTATGGACTCCCAGGAACTTGTATGACCCAACCATTTCCACATCCATCCCCTGTATAGGGACTGCAGTCAGTTGGGCCTTGGTTCTCCTGAAGTCCACCACCATCTCCTTTGTTTTGCTGATGTTGAGCTGAAGTTGGTTCTGCTCACACCACACCACAAAGTCATTGATTGTGCTCCTGTACTCCTCCTGCTGCATCATCCAACCCAATGTTGCGCTGATATGCGAACTGCAGGGGGTCCAGTGATGTACACATCAGGGGTCTGAGGTGAGCGAGGACTAACCTTTCCAGGGTCTTCATGATGTGGGATATTAGCGCTATAGGACTGAAGTCATTCAGGACAGTGGGGTGTGCCTTCTTGGGGACTGGTTGGACATACTGCCAAATTCTCTAAAAAGACGTTGGATGTGGCTTATGGTAGAGAAATTAACATAAAATTATCTGGCAACGGCTCTGGTGGACATTCCTGCAGTCAGCATGCCAATTGCACACTCCCTCAAAACTTGAGACATCTGTGGCATTGTGATGTATGACAAAACTTCACATTTTAGTGGCCTTTTATTGTCCCCAGCACAAGGTGCACCTGTGTAATAATCATGCTGTTTAATCAGCTTCTTGATATGCCACACCTGTCAGCTGGATGCATTATCTTGGAAATGAGAAATGCTCACTAATGCTCACTAACAGGGATGTAATCAAATTTGTGCAAAAAAACTGTAGAGAAATAAGCTTTTTGTAAGTATGGAACATTTCTGTTATAGTTTATTTCAGCTCATGAAGGATTGGACTAACACTTTACATGTTGCGTTTATATTTTGGTTCAGTGATCATACTTAGTGGCAGTACAATATTGGCACCAGTTCATATAACAGGCGATAGAGAATTTTCTCCTAAACGTCCACTTATTTAACTAGGCAAGTCAGCTAAGAACAAATCATTATTTACACTGACGACCTTCTTACAGGGTTCAGGGTGGAGAAAATTAGGGGTAAGTGCCTTGCTCAAAGACACAGACAGGTTTTGTCAGCTCAGGTATTTGAACCAGCAACCTTTTGGTTACTGGCCCAACACTCTAAATGTCAGTCTGATCGTTTCAGAACCGCTCAAAGTCCCCCATATTCACTCTTAGAAAAAAAGGGTTCTTCAGGCTGTACCCTTTTGGGTTCCATGTAGAATCCTCTGTGAATAGGTTTCTACACGGAAGCCAAAAGGGTTTTACCTGGAACCAAAACAGTTATACCTGGAACCAATAAAGGTTATTCAAATGGTTATCCTATGGGGACAGCCAAAAAACCCTTTTAGAGTGTAGGGGACTTAACATCTAAACTACTAGGACTGAACTACAGTATATGGGTCAGTACTGTATATACAGAATATATACTATTATTATACTATAGTATTGGTGTACTAATATTACTACTCTAGTATTATTCACATTTCTACTATAATATATTTATACTATAATATATTTATACTATAATATTGTTGTTATATTACTGTGTGGTCCAGTGGGTGTGGGTCCAGACATACATCGTACCCTCTGCAGTGGGTGTGTGGGTCCAGACATACATCGTACCCTCTGCAGTGGGTGTGTGGGTCCAGACATACATCGTACCCTCTGCAGTGGGTGTGTGGGTCCAGACATACATCGTACCCTCTGCTACGGTCTCCTACACTACCATACTGTATAGTGTACTATAAAACCTTATCCTTTCCAGGATATAATATCAGCGATGTTGTCCAGTGGGTGTGTGGGTCCAGACATACATCATACCCTCTGCTACGGCCTGCTGCTGAAACACCTGAAGTCAGCTGAGGTCCACTGGCTGCATCCTGACCTCACCGTGTCTGAACTGCAGCTACGCTACGAACAGCAGCATCTGGAGGCAGAGTGGAGGTAACCCCTGACCTCTAGGCCCTGACCCCTGACCTCTAGCATATGACCTCTTGATCTGGTTCCCACTACATGGCCAAGTAAAGTCAAAATTGGCTATATTGTAAAACTACATGAAAACTAAAATGTGCTTTTTGGTCTTAAAATAAGATTAGGGTTAGGAATAAGGTTTGTAGTGTAGTGTAGTTAAGGTTAGGTTTAAAATCTGATTTTAAGAAGAGATATTTTAGAACTAGGTGTCGCTTATGACTGATAGTGACAGCCTCTTCCTCCCGACCTCTAGACCTTAACCTCTAAACCCTGTGTGTGTTCAGATATGACCTGCGTATTAGGTACATCCCTGCCGACTTCTTAGAGAAGTTCAAAGAGGACAGAACCACACTGCTCTACTTCTACCAGCAGGTTGGTGACCGTGTTTCTGACTGCCTCTCTGACTGTCTGACTGCCTCTCTGACTGTCTGTCTGCCTCTCTGACTGTCTGTCTCTCTCTCTGACTGTCTGTCTGCCTCTCTGACTGTCTGTCTGCCTCTCTGACTGTCTGTCTGCCTCTGACTGTCTGTGTCTGCCTCTCTGACTGTCTGTCTGCCTCTCTGACTGTCTGACTGCCTCTCTGACTGTCTGTCTGCCTCTCTGACTGTCTGACTGCCTCTCTGACTGTCTGTCTCTCTCTCTGACTGTCTGTCTGCCACTCTGACTGTCTGTCTGCCTCTCTGACTGTCTGTCTGCCTCTCTGACTGTCTGTCTCTCTCTCTGACTGTCTGTCTCTCTCTCTGACTGTCTGTCTCTCTCTCTGACTGTCTGTCCGCCTCTCTGACTGTCTGTCTCTCTCTCTGACTGTCTGTCTCTCTCTCTGACTGTCTGTCTCTCTCTCTGACTGTCTCTCTCTCTGACTGTCTGTCTGCCTCTCTGACTGTCTGTCTCGCTCTCTGACTGTCTGTCTGCCTCTCTGACTGTCTGTCTCTCTCTCTGACTGTCTGTCTCTCTCTCTTCTGTCTCTCTCTCTCTTCTGTCTGTCTCTCTCTTCTGTCTGTCTGTGGTGTTTTGTACTGTTATGATCCTTACTTTTCTAAACACCTTGTCAGGTGAGAAGTGACTACATGCAGCACTGTGCCAGTAAAGTGAGTGATGGTATGGCCCTGCAGTTAGGTTGTCTGGAGATCAGGTAACAACCCTCCTACACACACACACATTTGTTTTAATATCCTTGTGGGGACTAAACAATTAATTCCTGTTAAATCCTATTTCCCCATAACCCCTAACCCCTAACCCCTAACGCTAAATAACACACACACCCACACACTTTGTTGTAGAGAATCTTACTCTTTCTCTTAAAAATAAAGCACTTTCACATTTTATTACGAAGGCAACAAAAGCCGAGGAGCCTCCGGAGACTTCTGATCTTCCCAGAGCGCTTTTTATACACATTTGTGGTTACATAGCATACATAACCCCTCCATCACAGGTAGGATGATTAACACCTCTAACCGTCTTCCACTATCGTTTCAAAACCTTTCAACTCTGGTTCGTCTACCTCCTCTTCCTGTCAGCAGTTAAACCTTCAAAATGTAAAACACTCCCCCCATGGCAATAAACCTTCAAGATACGAAACTGTGAAACCATCGTGGCGACCCCTTAGTAATGGTGATGGTGCAAAGATAAACACATTCACCCATGAAGGCAACCAGACACACACTCATAAATCTCAACATACATGGACCCAAATTCTTAGTGCCTGTTACACCCTGGTACAACAACAGCACAATACAAACACTGTTCTATTAAACCATTCTAGTCCTTCATATATTATAGCTAATGTGTGTCTAAGTGAACCCCATAAAACCATATGATCATCTTCTCTTGGGCTTTACTGGCTGCTCTAACTATTGGGCTTTACTGACTGCTCTAACTATTGGGCTTTACTGGCTGCTCTAACTATTGGGCTTTACTGACTGCTCTAACTATTGGGCTTTACTGACTGCTCTAACTATTGGGCTTTACTGACTGCTCTAATTATTGGGCTTTACTGGCTGCTCTAACTATTGGGCTTTACTGACTGCTCTAACTATTGGGCTTTACTGACTACTCTAACTATTGGGCTTTACTGGCTGCTCTAACTATTGGGCTTTACTGACTGCTCTAACTATTGGGCTTTACTGACTGCTCTAACTATTGGGCTTTACTGACTGCTCTAACTATTGGGCTTCACTGACTGCTCTAACTATTGGGCTTTACTGACTGCTCTAACTACTGGGCTTTACTGACTGCTCTATCTCCATCCTGTTGCTATCCTATGCCATTCTACACACACACACACACACACACACACACACACACACACACACACACACACACACACACACACACACACACACACACACACACACACACACACACACACACACACACACACAACCTTCCATTCAATACACCTAATACTCACATGCCTGTGTTTATCCATAAAGGAGGCTCTATAAAGACATGAACCCAAATGGACTGGAGAAAAAGTCCAACTATGAACTGATAGAGTAAGTACTATCTGGGAGTCAATCATCGATTATCTATGTGTGTTTGTAATTAATTAAAGGTTTGTCTGTTTTTGCTTGTGTGTGTGTGTGTGTGTGTGTGTGTGTGTGTGTGTGTGTGTGTGTGTGTGTGTGTGTGTGTGTGTGTGTGTGTGTGTGTGTGTGTGTGTGTGTGTGTGTTTGCGTACGTGCATGTACAGGAAGGATGTAGGGTTGGATCTGTTCTTCCCCAGGGAGCTGACTGACAACATAAAGGTACCTCTTTTTATTTTATATTTAACCTTTATTTAACTAGGCAAGTTAGTTAAGAACAAATTCTTATTTACAATGACGGCCTACCTACAGGGTCAGCCCCTGGATAAAATTAGGGTTAAGTGCCTTGCTCAAGGATACATCGAAAAAATGGCCATATTTGGTAAAAGACCAAGTCCATATTATGGCAAGAACAGCTCAAATAAGCAAAGAGAAACGACAGTCCATCATTACTTTAAGACATGAAGGTCAGTCAATCTGGAAAATTTATAGAACTTTGAAAGTTTCTTCAAGTGCAGTCGTAAACACCATCAAGCGCTATGATGAAACTGGCTCTCATGAGGACCGCCACAGGAATGGAAGACAGAGGGCCAGATGTACTAACGCTTTTGCGCCCACTTCAGGCGTATTTGTTTCGCAAAGTGCGCATAAAACCATGGCAAGGTATGTACGAACGGGACACACCGAAGCGCAGACTGCCTGTCGCGGGAACTGAAAATGGCAAACGAAATCATTAAGCGTTACAGATTAAGCAGCTACGCAATATAATAATTATCGCTATTACAAAGAGGAAATACATATTAAATGAACAACAGCAATGTTAGACCTTTGTCAGTGTGACTGTGTTTGTTCAGACTTAATTTTTCTCTTTCTGAGACCTCGCCTCAGTATAGTTGGAGATGGTACAGGTCTGGGTTGCGCAGGTCGGGATGGCATTCTGTTGTGTGGGTGTGGAATTCCGGGCTTGTATGATGTTTAAATTTGCTGTTACCTCATGAACAAGCAGATCAACCTCGTTATCGCTAAATGTTTGTTTTGACTGTTTTTCCTGACTTGGTGGCTGATCCATGATGGAAAGAGAGGAGGAGACCCATTCAATGGCACGTTTAAATACGCGCAATGTACGGTATAGTGGGTGGGGCCAGGCAATGTACGGTATAGTGGGTGGGGCCAGGCGCTGATTACCTGATGAACTGCAGGTTTGGTACATAACACGCACACTGCGGTTTCACATCAAGCGCTTTCTGCGTCTTGGCCATGGCGCTATTAACGCTGCGTTCACAAATGTACGTACATCTGGCCCTCAGAGTTACCTCTGCTGAAGAGGAGAAGTTCATTAGAGTTACCAGCCTCAGAAAATGCAGCCCAAATAATTGCTTCACAGAGTTCAAGTAACAGACACATCTCAACACCAACTGTTCAGAGGAGACTGTGTGAATCAGTCCTTCATGGTTGAATTGCTGCAAAGAAGAAGAGACTTGCTTGGGCCAAGAAACACGAGCAATGGACATTAGACTGGTGGAAATCTGTCCTTTGGTCTGATGAGTCCAAATTTGAGATTTTTGGTTCCAAGCGCTGTGTCTTTGTGAGACGCAGTGTAGGTGAAAGGATGATCTCCGCATGTGGTTCCCACCCTGAAGCATGGAGGAGGAGGTGTGATGGTGTGGCGGTGCTTTGCTGGTGACACTGTCAGTGATTTATTTAGAATTCAAGGCACACTTACCCAGCATGGATACCACAGCATTCTGCACTGATACGCCATCCCATCTGGTTTGCGCTTAGTGGGACTATCATTGGTTTTTCAACAGGACAATGACCCAACACACCTCCAGGCTCTGTAAGAGCTATTTGACCAAGAAGGAGAGTGATGGAGTGCTGCATCAGATGACCTGGCCTCCACAATCACCCAACCTCAACCCAATTGAGATGGTTTGGGATGAGTTGGACCGTAGAGTGAAGGAAACGCAGCCAACAAGTGCTCAGCATATGTGGGAACTCCTTCAAGCCTGTTGGAAAAGCATTCCAGGTGAAGCTGGTTGAGAGAATGTCAAGAGTGTGCAAAGTTTTCATCAAGGCAAAGGGTGGCTACTTTGTAGAATCTCAAATATAAAATATATTTTGATTTGTTTAACACTTTGTTGGTTACTGCATTATTCCATATGTGTTATGTCATAGTTTTTATGTCTTCACTATTATTCTACAATGTAGAAAATAGTAAAAAATTAAGAAAAACCCTTGAATAATATTCCAAACTTTTGGCCCCCAGTGTATGTATTGGCCACATGTTGATAATTAATGTTTATATGTATTGACCATGTGTTGATAAGTGATTTATTGATCCCCAGTCGAAGGCTCTGCGTAAGATGATCCAGCAGACGTTCCAGAGGTACTCGTGTCTGAAGGAGGAGCAGTGTGTTGTGAAGTTCTTTACCACACTAGCAGAATGCTATGACTACATACAGGAGAGTTACCCCTGTCAGCTGGTGGTGAGTCACACACACGCACGCACGCACACACACACACACACACACACACACACACACACACACACACACACACACACACACACACACACATATATGCACAACGACATGAAATTTCCCCCCCGGGGGATCAATAAAGTACCTATCTATCTATCTATCTATCTATCATACACATACACACCCTAAATCCTATCCTGAACTCAAACCCCTGTCCCCCTGTCTCTTTCCAGCAAGGTTGGAGTCTAGCGGTGGACCTAGTCATTGGCCCTGAGGGGATCCGCCAGCGTGCAGATAAAAACTCTGTGGTGAGTTCAAGTTGGCGAACAACATATCTGCTCCATCCATAGACCTATACACTCTTAGAAAAAAGGTGTTATCTGGAACCTAAAAGTTTTTTTCAGCTGTCCCCATAGGAAAACCCTTCGAAGAACACTTTTTGGTTTCAGGTAGAACCCTTTTGGGTTCCGTGAAGAAACCTTTACACAGAGAGTTCTACATGGAAACCAAAAGGGTTCTACCTGGAACCAAAAAGGGTTCTCCAATGGGGACAGCCAAAGAACCCTTGTGGAATGTCCCGCCCCTAAACACACAGCATTCACACTCAACTCTTGGTAGTTGTTACTCTTACCATTTACACAGTGTCCCTGTCCCTGTGTCTGTGTCTGTGTCTGTCCCTGTCCCTGTGTGTGTGTGTGTGTGTCCCTGTGTCTGTGTATATGTGTGTGTGTGTGTGTGTCCCTGACCCTGTGTGTGTATGTGTGTGTGTGTGTCCCTGTGTCTGTGTATATGTGTGTGTGTGTGTCCCTGTCCCTGTGTGTGTGTGTGTGTGTGTGTGTGTTTCCCTGTCCCTGTGTGTGTATGTGTGTGTGTGTGTGTCCCTGTGTCTGTGTATATGTGTGTGTGTCCCTGTGTCTGTGTGTGTGTGTGTGTCCCTGTCCCTGTGTGTGTGTGTGTGTGTGTGTGTGTGTGTCCCTGTCCGTCCCTGTGTGTGTGTGTGTGTGTGTGTGTGTCCCTGTGTCTGTGTATATGTGTGTGTGTGTGTCCCTGTTCCTGTGTGTGTGTGTGTGTGTGTCCCTGTCCGTCCCTGTGTGTGTGTGTGTGTGTGTGTGTGTGTGTGTGTGTGTGTGTGTGTGTGTGTGTGTGTGTGTGTGTGTGTGTGTGTGTGTGTGTGTGTGTGTGTGTAGCCTGTCTGCTTGGCCAGTTTCTCTCAGGTCCGCAGTATCAGATGCTCTCAGCAGAACGATGGCCAAGCACTGCTAACTGTTGACATACACGGAGCCAAGCTGGTAAACACACACACACACACACACACACACACACACACACACACACACACACACACACACACACACAGACACACACAAACACACACTAACCTGTGCCCTCCCAAGCCTCTGTCAGTGACCACGGCCTGTCTGGCTACAGCAGAAAACATGGCTGACCTGATAGACGGCTACTGTCGACTGGAAACCTCCTCCGAGACCTCCCTCATCATCAGAGCTAGCAAAGGTACCACACACAGACACACATACACATTATTAAAGTGGCCAGTTATTCCACGTCTATGTATATAGGGCAGCAGCCTCTAAGGTGTAGGGTTACGTAACCGTGTTGAAGCCGCCTAGTCGGTGGACCATTTCAGATCGTCAGTGATGTGTACGTCAAGGAACTTGAAGCTTTCCACCTTCTCCACTGCGGTCCTGTTGATGTGGATAGGGGGGTGCTCCCTCTGCTGTTTCCTGAAGTCCACGATCAGCTCCATCGTTTTGATTACATTGAGTGAGATGTTATTTTCCTGGCACCACACTCCCAGAGCCCTCACCTCCTCCCTGTAGGCTGTCTCGTCATTGTTGGTAATCAAGCCTACTACTGTTGTGTTGTCTGCAAACTTGATGATTGAGTTAGAGGCGTGCTTGGCCACACAGTCATGGGTGAACAGGGAGTACAGGAGTGGGCTGAACACGCACCCTTGTGCAGCCCCAGTGTTGAGAATCAGCGAAGTGGAGGTGTTGTTTCCTACCTTCACCACCTGGGGGCGGCCCGTCAGGAAGTCCAGGACCCGGTTGCACAGGGCGGGGTTCAGACCCAGGGCCTCAAGCTTAATGATGAGCTTGGAGGGTACTATGTTGTTGAATGCTGAGCTATAGTCAATGAACAGCATTCTTACATAGGTATTCCTTTTGTCCAGATGGGATAGGGCAGTGTACAGAGTGATGGCGATTGCATCGTCTGTGGATCTATTGGGGCGGCAAGCAAATTGAAGTGGGTCTAGAGTGTCAGGTAAGGTAGAGGTGATACGATCCTTAACTAGTCTCTCAAAGCACTTCATGATGACAGAGGTGAGTGCTACGGGGTGATAGTCATTTAGTTCAGTTACCTTTGCTTTCTTAGGTACAGGGACAATGGTGGCCATCTTGAAGCATGTGGGGACAGCAGACTGGGACAGGGAGAGATTGAGTTAAACAATCAGAAATGATCAGTGAACATTACAAGGTTTCAAAGGAATAGAGACATTTCAAATGTCATATTATGGCTACAGACTGGGATAGCGAGTGATTTAATATATCTGTAAACACACCAGCAAGCTGGTCTGCTCATGCTCTGAGGACGCGGCCATCTGGGCCGGCAGCCTTGCGAGGGCTAACACGCTTGAATGTCTGACTCACGTTGGCCACGGAGATGGAGAGCCCACAGTCCTTGAGAGCAGACCGCGTCGGTTGCGGGCCACATCGGTGGTACTGTTTTATCAGTGTTATAACCTGTCTTATCATCTGAGCTAACAAGAGTACCACAAACATTAGCCTAGCATCGGGCTTACGTAATGAAGGTAAAGTCTGTTAGCCTAGCAATATTAGCATCTCTAACTAAAGATTTAAAGTTACTCTCCAGCAGTCTAATATGATTCAACCCACAGAGAGAGACTCCAGGATCACCCTGCCTGCTATCCCTAGAGGGTGAGGTTACTGTATGTTCTCTCTGTCTCTGGCTCGCTCTCTGGCACGCTCTCTGGCTTACTCTCTGGCTTACTCTATCTCTCTCGGTTTCTCTATTGTGCTCTCTGTCTGTCTGTCTGTCTGTCTGTCTGTCTGTCTGTCTGTCTGTCTGTCTGTCTGTCTGTCTGTCTGTCTGTCTCTCTGTGTGTCTGTGTCTCTCTGTCTCTCTGTCTCTCTCTCAATTCAATTCAATTCAATTCACTTTATTGGCATGACGCAACAGTGTACATATTGCCAAAGTATCATACACCTTTTTCTTTTTTTTCCGTATATATACATATATATATACATATATATACATATATATACATATATACAGTATATACAGTATATACATACATATATATACACACACATATATATATATATATATAGATATGTATATATATATATATATATATATATATATATATATATATACAGCGGGTGAAATAAGTATTGAACACGTCACCATTTTTCTCAGTAAATATATTTCCAAAGGTGCTATTGACATGAAAGTTTCACCAGATGTTGGTAACAACCCAAGTAATCCATACATACAAAGAAACCAAAACAAATAAGTTCAGAAATTAAGTTATGTGTAATAATGTGAAGTGACACAGGGAAAAAGTATTGAACACATGAAGAAAGGGAGGTTCAAAAAGGCATGGAAAGCCAAGACAACAGCTGAAAACTATCAGTAATTAAAAAGCAATCCAGCCCCCTGTCAGTGCAAATTAATATCAGCTGGTTCAGTCCCAACTGATGGCCTACAAAAAGGTCTCATTGCCAAGGTGTCACACAAGACACATCTCATGATGGGTAAAAGCAAAGAGCTGTCTCAAGACATTCACAACCTAATTGTTGCAAAACATAATGATGGCATTGGTTATAGGCGGATTTCTAAGCTTCTGAATGTTCCAGTGAGCACTGTTGGGGCCATAATACGGAAGTGGAAAGACAATCATTTCACCATAAATTTGCCTCGACCAGGCAAATTTTTGACATTTTGTCAGGAAATGCAGCTCTGTCTCTGGTTCTGCTGTGGTGCAGTGGTTGCACAGCCTTTCCTCTACAGGGAGCCAGGTTTTCCTGTGTCTACCCTTCTCAATAGCAAGGCTGTGCTCGCTGAGCCTGTACTTTGTCAAGGTTTTCCTGAGGTTTTGATCAGTCACCATGGTCAGATAGTTTGCCATGGTGTACTGTCGATTTAGGGCCAAATTGCACTGCATTTTGCTTTGTGCTTGTGTTTGTGTTTTCCAATAGGTAATGTAGTTTTGTTTTAGATGTTTTGTAATTTGGTTAATTCTGGTTGATTGGATGTTCTGGTCCTGAGGCTTCAGTGTGTTAGTGGAACAAGTTTGTGAACTCAGCCCCCGGACCAGTTGGATGAAGGGACTCTTATCTCTCTCTCTCTGTGTGTGTCTCTCTCTCACTCTGTCTCTCTGTCTCTCTCTCTCTCTCTGTGTGTGTGTCTCTCTCTCTCTCTGTGTGTGTCTCTTTCTCTCTCTCTGTGTGTGTGTCTCTCTCTCTCTCTGTGTGTGTCTCTCTCTCACTCTGTCTCTCTGTCTCTCTCTCTCTCTCTGTGTGTGTGTCTCTCTCTCTCTCTGTGTGTGTCTCTTTCTCTCTCTCTGTGTGTGTGTGTCTCTCTCTCTCTGTGTCTCTGTCTCTCTCTGTGTGTGTGTCTCTCTCTCTGTCTGTCTGTCTGGCTGTCTGTCTGTCTGTCTGTCTGTCTGTCTGTCTGTCTGTCTGTCTGTCTCTCTCTCTCTCTCTCTCTCTCTCTCTCTCTCTCTCTCTCTCTCTCTCTCTCTCTCTCTCTCTCCTGTGTTAGCATGTGGTTAGTGTGTTAAATGTTGTTTTCACACCAGACTATTCCAGTAACTGCTCTAACTGTGACTGTGGGTTAAAACGTATGAACTTTGGAGGTGTTTAAGAGGATCACAACGGAAATAAGCCTTCACGCTTTGTGTTTTTATCCTCAATAATATTTTATGTATGTAATTATCTCAGGCTGGAGCAGCCTGCTACTTTGAATGTGTTAATCAATTCAATCAATCAATTGATCTGTAACAGAGGGAGTAAAGATGTCCCCAGGAAGAGTGCAAACAACAGGCAAGGTGTAGGTGAGTGTTGCTGGAAGAAGTGTGCACCCCTTTGGGTCCACTGGACCAGGAAACACTGCTATAGAGACATTCTCTGGTGCTAGTCTGAATCGTAATCTAATGGTGTGTTCTGCAGGTTCAGACATCTACGCTGAGATCCTTGAGGAGAAGCCAGACTCTGGTAAGTGACATCATCTGACAGAGGGTGGCCATTTTGATTCAGTGAGATGGAATAGTAGTTATTTTATGAAATGTGCCAATCTGTGTTTGTGTGTGTGTGTGTGTCTCAGAGAGCAGGTACAGCCTCTCCAGAGATGACATTGTCCTGGGGCGTATCCTGGGGGAGGGCTTCTTCGGAGAGGTGCATGATGGGGTCTACAAAAGCCCGGCAAGTCTCTAACATCACTTCCCCTCTGTCTCTGACATAACGTTCCATCTCTAAAATCAATTCCCCTCTCTGCACCCCAATTCCTCTAAATTGGATTCCTTGTGTGTGTGTGTGTGTGTGTGTGTGTGTGTGTGTGTGTGTGTGTGTGTGTGTGTGTGTGTGTGTGTGTGTGTGTGTGTGTGTGTGTGTGTGTAATGTAGACAGGGGAGCGTGTATGTGTAGCAGTGAAGACTTGTAAAGACTGTTCTGCTGACGTTAAGGAGAAGTTTATGAGTGAAGCTGGTGAGTACTGTAGCTGTACGGCCTCATTTTGCATTATAAAGATTAAAGAGGTGCTCCTGTACTAAATGTCGTACTACGTCACATTATGTGCAGATGGCACAAAATTATTATTCTCTCGCTCTACTGTGTGCAGGGTTTTTTCTGAGTAGAAAAGTCTTGGGCGGGCCGCCTATGTCCATACAGTAAAACATTTTTTTGAAATTAATAATGTGGGATGGAAAATGTTTTATGTGTAAACTTAAACGACTGAAAACAGATATAAAGTACGTAGAAACATATATATTTTTTAATAAGATCATCTTTGAGAACTAACAATCATCTAAATAAAAGCTAGACTGGAAGTATCTAAAATTATATTTTTGTCATAGTACGAGCCTCCCATTGGTTTTGTTATAATGTTTGAGTCACTCAGATAGCACTCAAGAATTGCAGAAAATTAGCTTAAAAACACCAACATTTTGTCACTGCGGCCAACAACTTTCAGCCACCTTAAATCAATCAAGACCCATTTTGTCACTCAAATGGCGAGGGGCTAAATCTCCTTGGTTGGGTATGAACTACACATTGACACATCTAAACCAAAGCGGGATGTTTAAAAAATACTTACTAATCACCAAAGTTCCAGAGCATGTCTTTAAAAACAGATATTTTGTTAATTGTGTGAGCTTTTTTTACTGTAATCCCATCTCTCTCTCTCTCTCTCTTTCTCTGTGTGTGTGCTTTCTCTTTCTGTCTCTCTCGCTCTCTCTCTTTCTCTCCCCCGCTCTCTCTCTTGCTCTCTCTCTCTTTCTCTCTCTCTTTCTCTCTCTCTCTCTCCCCGTCTCTCTCTGTCTGTCAGTGTTGATGAAGACTCTAGATCATCCTCACATTGTACGTCTGATCGGGGTCATTGAGGTGGACCCTGTGTGGATCGTCATGGAGCTGTATGAGCACGGAGAGGTGAGGGTTCAGAGGTTATGAAGTAATGCACTGGCCCAGAATACATCACATCAAGGTGTAGAGCAGGACAATGTATAGAAATAACCCACCTCTCTGTCTGTCTTGTCTTGTCTTGTCTTGTCTGTCTGTCTGTCTGTCTGTCTGTCTAGTTGGGGACCTACCTTGTGGAGCAGCAGAGGTCTCTGACCAGTGTGACTCTGGTCCTGTATAGTCTACAGATCTGTAAAGCCCTGGCTTACCTGGAGGGGCTCAACATGGTACACAGGTAACATGCACAGAACCTCTACATTCACTTCCTGCTTCCCTGCTTCTCACATCTGAAGGTCATGTTGTATAGAGGAAGTAGCAATCTACATTAATGGACTTGCAAATGAATTAAACATTGACCATATAACTTTTAAATGCCTCATGTGCTTAGTTCAACTGCTTTCCCCCATCAGAACCCAACATATAAACATATATATACTCTATTGTTTGTAAACAACTGTATAGCCTTGAAACATTAAAACTGTATTTTTTGTTGTATGGAAAAGCTTTTCTATGAATTTCTTCAACCCCACCTCTCAGCTGTGTACCAAAACACTGGCAGGGTGACTGCTTTGTTGTTGTTTGAACTGCAGATTTCCCCTTTAACCCAGAAAGGAAGTGAATGCCTGTTTCATCAACCCCATGGCATCATATCCCCTCAATGTCTGCTTTCTTATTGGCTGAAAGATTCCTCTCTGACTGTGTTTCTCTCTCATTGGTTAACCTTGATTAGTATGGTTTAATCCCTGTATTGTGATTGGTTAAAGGCCCAGTGCAGCCAAAAATGTACAGTTGAAGTCTGAAGTTTACATACACTTAGGTTGAAGTCATTAAAACACATTTTTCAACCACTTCACAGATTTCATGTTAACAGGACATCTACTTTGTGCATGACACAAGTAATTCTTCCAACAATTGTTTACAGGCAGATTATTTCATTTATAATTCACTATATCACAAGTCCAGTGGACATATTTGAAGGAAAATGATGTGGATATTTTGAAGCAACATCTCAAGACATCAGTCAGGAAGTTTAAAGCTTGGTCGCAAATGGGTCTTCCAAATGGACAATGACCCCAAGCATACTTCCAAAGTTGTGGAAAAATGGCTTAAGGACAACAAAGTCAAGGTATTGGAGTGGCCAAAGCCCTGACCTCAATCCTATAGAACATTTGTGGGCAGAACTGAAAAGGCGTGTGCGAGCAAGGAGGCCTACAAACCTGACTCAGTTACACCAGTTCTGTCAGGAGGAATGGACCAAAATTCACCCAACTTATTGTGGGAAGCTTGTGGAAGGCTACCCGAAACGTTTGACCCAAGTTAAACAATTTAAAGGCAATGCTACCAAATACTAATTGAGTGTATGTAAACTTCTGACCCACTGGGAATGTGATGATAGAAATACAATTTATGATATGTAAATATTGATTCTTGATGAATAGAACTTTCAACTTTCGTACTCCATCAGAACCCAAAATATAACCTTGTTTTACTTGTAAACAAAGTAAATGTTAAGAAACACTATAACCTCAAACCATGGTTATAGTTCTGTCTACGAATTTGAGTCGTTCCATGTCTCCAGCCCCATCCCTCAGCTATTTACCGAAACTGGGGCGGGGATGTCACTTTGTTCTTTTTTTCTACTGCTGATTGCCGGTTTAATTGTTACCCAGAAAGGATAACGGCTGCATTGGACCTTTGGTATTGTTTAGTTTCTCTATTGTGATTGGTTAATATAGTTAAATCTCTCTATTGTGATTGGTTAGAGACATAGCTGTGAGGAACGTGTTGGTGGCGTCTGCAGACTGTGTCAAACTGGGAGACTTTGGTCTGTCACGATACGTAGAAGAAGAAGAATACTATAAAGGTATTCACATGCACATACAGTGCATTCGGAAAGTATTCAGACCCCTTGACTTTTTCCACATTTTGTTACGTTACAGCCTTATTCTAAAATGGATTAAATAAAACATTTCCTCATCAATCTACACACAATACCCTATAATGACAAAGCGAAAACAGGTTTGTAGACATTTTTGCAAATGTATTTAAAATAAAAAACTGATACCTTATTTACATACATTTTCAGACCCTTTGCTATTAGACTTGAAATTGATCTCTGGTGCATCCATTGATCATCCTTGAGATGTTTCTACAACTTGATTAGAGTCTACCTAGAGCTGGCGGCCCGGCCAAACTGAGCAATCGGTGGAGAATGGCCTTGCAAAGTACAGAGAGATCCTTGACCTGCTCCAGAGCTCTCAGGACCTCAGACTTTGGCGACGGTTCACCTTCCAACAGGACAACAACCCTACGCACACAGCCAAGACAACGAGGGAGTGGCTTCGGGACAAGTCTCTGAATGTCCTTGTGTGGCCCAGCCGGAGGCCGGACTTGAACCCGATCAAATATCTCTGGAGAGACCTGAAAATAGCTGTGCAGTGACGCTCCCCATCCAACCTGACAGAGCTTGAGAGGATCTGCAGAGAAGAATGGGAGAAACTCCACAAATACAGGTGTGCCAAGCTAGCGTCAAACCCAAGAAGACTCGAGGCTGTTATCGCTGCCAAAGGTGCTTCAACAAAGTACTGAGTAAAGGATTTGTATATTTATGTAAATGTGATATTTCAGTTTTACATTTTTTATAAATTAGCAAACATATCTAAAAACCTGTTTTTGCTTTGTCATTATGGGGTATTGTGTGTAGACTGGTTAGGGGGGAAAAAACAATTTAATCCATTTTAGAATAAGGCTATAAACTTAACAAAATGTGAAAAGGGGAGTCAAGGGTTCTGAATAGTTTCCGAATGCGCTGTAAACACACATACACACAAATACATATATATACACACACACACACACACACACACACACACACAAACGCTTCCAAAGCTGCGTTCAAATACTGTGTTTTCTCTGAAGCGTCTATTAGTAGACTGCCTATCAAATGGATGGCCCCAGAATCCATCAACTTCAGACGCTTCACCACAGCTAGTGATGTCTGGATGTTCGGTAAGACACTCCTCACTGGGCTCAGTGGTTAGTGTTCGTTTGTTCGTAGTATTGTGGTGTTTGCACGCGCGTGTGTGAGCTTTTTTGTAATAACGAGGTGTGTATATATGTAATATCGCGGTGTGTGTGCGTTCGCATGTTTGTAATAACGAGCTGTGTGTCCGTGCGCGTGTTCGTAATAATGAGGTGTGTGTATGATAATATGCTGTGTGTGTTGCAGGTGTGTGTGTGTGGGAGGTGATGTCTCTAGGCCAACAGCCTTTCTTCTGGTTGGAGAATGGGGAGGTGATCAACCAACTAGAGGGTGGGGTCCGTCTGCCTAAACCCCCCCTCTGTCCCCCCACCCTCTACACACTCCTCACACACACCTGGAGTTACGACGCACACACACGACCCTCCTTCCCACAGCTGGTCTGCAAGCTCAGGTACACACACACACACACGCACACACAGCCACACACACACACACACACACACACACACACACACACACACACACACACACACACACACACACAGCCACGCACACACACACAGCCACGCACACACACACACACACACACACACAGCCACGCACACACACACACACACATAGCCACGCAGCCACGCACACACACACACACAGCCACGCACACACACACACACACTCACACACAGCCACGCACACACACACACACACACACACACAGCCACGCACACACACACACACACAGCCACGCACACACACACACACACACACACAGCCACACACACACACAGCCACGCACACACACACAGCCAACTCGCGTGCGCACACACACACACAGCCAACGCACACACACACACACACACAGCCATGCATGCACACACACAGCCACGCACACACACAGCCATGCACGCACACACACACACACACACACACACACACACACACACACACACACACACAGCCAACGCACACACACACAATCTTGCAAGCAGCACATATACATGACAGATATGTGAGTAAACATGAAAGACTTTAAAATGTGTGTGTGTGTGTGTGTGTGTGTGTAGTGATATCCATAGGATGGAGAAGGAACAGGAGGGAGAGAGGAACAGAGAGAGAGCTCGAGCCATGACGCCATTCGACTCCCAGACCACTGAGCCCCCACCCAAGGTACTAAACACCCACACACAGAGGTGTAATGCCCATAGGGGTCACAGGGGCACGTCCCCCTCAGATTTGTCCTGTTAAACATAGGGGTCACAGGGGCACGTCCCCCTCAGATTTGTCCTGTTAAACATAGGGGTCACAGGGGCACGTCCCCCTCAGATTTGTCCTGTTAAACATGTACATATATACTTTTTTTCTTTATCTGTAAAACTACTAACCACCTAGCAGTTTAGAAAGTGTAATACTACTAGCCACCTAGCAGTTTAGAAAGTGTAATACTACTAGCCAACTAGCAGTTTAGAAAGTGTAATACTACTAGCCACCTAGCAGTTTAGAAAGTGTAATACTACTAGCCACCTAGCAGTTTAGAAAGTGTAATACTACTAGCCACCTAGCAGTTTAGAAAGTGTAATACTACTAGCCACCTAGCAGTTTAGAAAGTGTAATACTACTAGCCACCTAGCAGTTTAGAAAGTGTAATACTACTAGCCACCTAGCAGTTTAGAAAGTTTAATACTACTAGCCACCTAGCAGTTTAGAAAGTGTAATACTACTAGCCAACTAGCAGTTTAGAAAGTGTAATACTACTAGCCACCTAGCAGTTTAGAAAGTGTAATACTACTAGCCACCTAGCAGTTTAGAAAGTGTAAAACTACTAGCCACCTAGCAGTTTAGAAAGTGTAATACTACTAACCAACTAGCAGTTTAGAAAGTGTAATACTACTAGCCAACTAGCAGTTTAGAAAGTGTAATACTACTAGCCACCTAGCAGTTTAGAAAGTGTAATACTACTAGCCACCTAGCAGTTTAGAAAGTGTAATACTACTAGCCACCTAGCAGTTTAGAAAGTGTAATACTACTAGCCACCTAGCAGTTTAGAAAGTGTAATACTACTAGCCAACTAGCAGTTTAGAAAGTGTAATGCTACTAGCCACCTAGCAGTTTAGAAAGTGTAATACTACTAGCCACCTAGCAGTTTAGAAAGTGTAATACTACTAGCCACCTAGCAGTTTAGAAAGTGCAATACTACTAGCCAACTAGCAGTTTAGAAAGTTGTTAGATTGCGTCAATTCAAATCTGGTATTGGAACAAAAGACATCATTACTCAGTGTCTACTTTAGTATAGTATTTTATTAAATGGTAAATATGAGAGTTTGTATACGGGCTCACTGAAATACCACGCAGGGCATTCAGAGAACTGGGTGTCACATGCTTTGTTCTTCCTCAAATACTCCCGACAGAATAGTTCCCGCTCGCTGCTGGCCTGTCAGAGTAGAGGCTGAGTGTGGTTTAGACTTACTCAGCCTATCGTTGGCGTGCAGGCTGGTCCAAGCCTCGTGACGCACTCCTATTGTCAGGCGTTGTTGTTATCTCGTAGCTTTGCAGGTGGTGTCAAGGACATGATCGCACGTTCAGTTCCAGTTGTTGCGCTTTCAGTACTTAGTGGTCTCTCATGTAGCTAACTCTCCAGCTTGTGAAACATTCTTCTTGCATCACTAGCCTCAATTTATATAATTAACCACACAGTTTCTGCTTTCTTAACTTGTACATTGACGTAGGCCTTAATCCTTGCTTAAACATAGTTTACACAATGACAATGGCAGGTTGCATAGCAGACTAATGGTATTAATGCCTAAAACCGATAATTATACCTTACAAAGTGTAATACTACTAGCCAACCAGCAGTTTAGAAAGTGTAATACTACTAGCCACCTAGCAGTTTAGAAAGTGTAATACTACTAGCCACCTAGCAGTTTAGAAAGTGTAATACTACTAGCCACCTAGCAGTTTAGAAAGTGTAATACTACTAGCCAACTAGCAGTTTAGAAAGTGTAATACTACTAGCCAACTAGCAGTTTAGAAAGTGTAATACTACTAGCCACCTAGCAGTTTAGAAAGTGTAATACTACTAGCCACCTAGCAGTTTAGAAAGTGTAATACTACTAGCCAACTAGCAGTTTAGAAAGTGTAATACTACTAGCCAACTAGCAGTTTAGAAAGTGTAATACTACTAGCCACCTAGCAGTTTAGAAAGTGTAATACTACTAGCCACCTAGCAGTTTAGAAAGTGTAATACTACTAGCCACCTAGCAGTTTAGAAAGTGTAATACTACTAGCCAACTAGCAGTTTAGAAAGTGTAATACTACTAGCCACCTAGCAGTTTAGAAAGTGTAATACTACTAGCCACCTAGCAGTTTAGAAAGTGTAATACTACTAGCCACCTAGCAGTTTAGAAAGTTGGCTTTAGCTAGCCCAAATAGGTTTCCAATCTCACAACCTCATAACTAGCTACCAAGAAGCAATGTCAGGCTCTCTATCAAGTTTGAGTAGCTATCTTGTCTAACTATCTTAGCTGGTATGTCTGCTGGAAAGGTTGATAGACTTTAGAAAAACAAGCAATTACTAAATGTACTGAATAAGACTCACATTACTTTTACCCAGATTTTAACAGAGAGCATATTTTATCCACCAGTAAGGACAATACAGATAGCTATGCTTAGATATGCAGAAAAATATACATATTTTTTTTTACATAGAATTAAGAATAATGTTTATGGCTCTATTGCAGGAAAAAGCTGTTTGAACAATATCAAATTCTCCAACCACCCCCCAGCCATCCTCACATACTTTGTGCCCCCTCATATTTTGATGGTGTATGACCCTCACACACACACACACACATACACACACACACACACACACACACACACACACACACACATACACACACACTGGTAGAGAGCACACACTCAGATGATATACTCCCATGTGCAAAGCCTAACTCTCTCTCTCCTTCTCCTTCTCCTCCTCTCTCTCTCCCCTTCTCTCTGTCTCTCTTGTAGCCATCGAGGAAACCTGGTTTCCAGAGCAACACCCTCAGGCCTGGCATGAGGATACAGGTAGCTCAACAGTTTGACAGTGGAGAAAGCTCTGCTATCCACTGTCCTGTAGCCCTGTAGCCCTGTAGTTCTGTCCTGTAGCCTTGTCCTGTAGCACTGTCCTGTCGCCCTGTAGCACTGTCCTGTCGCCCTGTAGCACTGTCCTGTAGCACTGTCCTGTCGCCCTGTAGCACTGTCCTGTAGCCCTGTAGCCCTGTCCTATAGCATTGTCCTGTAGCCCTGTCCTGTAACACTGTCCTGTAGCCCTGTCCTGTAACACTGTCCTGTAACCCTGTCCTGTAACACTGTCCTGTAACCCTGTCCTGTAACACTGTCCTGTAGCCCTGTCCTGTAACACTGTCCTGTAACCCTGTCCTGTAACCCTGTCCTGTAACATTGTCCTGTAACACTGTCCTGTAACCCTGTAACACTGTCCTGTAACACTGTCCTGTAACCCTGTAACACTGTCCTGTCCTATAACCCTGTCCTATAACCCTGTAGTCCTGTCCTATACCCTGTAGTCCTGTCCTATACCCTGTAGTCCTGTCCTATACCCTGTAGTCATGTCCTATACCCTGTAGTCATGTCCTATACCCTGTAGTCCTGTCCTATACCCTGTAGTCCTGTCCTATACCCTGTAGTCCTGTCCAGGACATACATATACAGTATACTCTGTGGCTATGGTACTGGCCTATATTGTCATCTTTATACAGTTTGCTAGTTCCATACAGTGAACCTGTGTGTGTGCAGCATTTCCTGCCGCTAGCATGTGACTTTAAAGTAGCTGTGGTTCAGCGCTTTTGTTTTTATGACCGTGTGTGTGGCTATGTATGTGTGTGTGTGTGTTTTAGCTGCCTGGGACTCTGTGTGCCAGCTCTCCTGCCCTTGCTAGCCCCCCTAGGGCCTGTGACGTCACAACAGCCTGTCCCCTGTCTCTACGACGATGCAGTGTTGGTGTAAGACCCATAACCACGGTTCCAATACATGGCCAAACTTCAAAGTAAAAGTTGGTGTAACGAAAAAATATATGAAAAACAAATTAGCTTTTTGGTCTTAATATAACGTTAGGGTTAGGTTTAAAATCAGATTTTAAGAAGAGATATTGTAGAACTATGCAGGGTTTCTGACTTTGCAACTTGGCCAGAGAGTGATGACTGAATCTCTCCGCTGCTTCCTGTTGAAATGCATTGTGGGTAGTTAAGCTGCCTGTGCAGACACAGTATGGAGATCTAGCTGAGCTCAAGGCCTATAGACAGATGATGTTTTCAACCATCACAACATGGCATCAAACAGGTGTGTGTGTGTGTGTGCGTAGAAGCCGTGCGAGGTGGAGGATGCCAGGTGTGTGTGGGAGAGAGAGAGCGTGGAGGATACCCTCCGTAGACAAAGACAGGACATGCTGACAGACAGACGGTGGCTGGAACAGGAAGAGAAACACCTGGTAAGATTACACAGACAGACAGACACACAGACAGACAGACAGACACAGAGAGACAGACACAGAGAGACAGAGAGACAGACAGAGACACAGTCACAGAGAGACAGACACAGAGGGACAGACAGACACACACACACAGAGACAGACACACACACACAGAGACACACACATACATGCAGACACACACACATAGACACAGAGAGACAGACAGAGAGACACACACACACACACACACACACACACACACACACACACACACACACACAGAGACAGACATGCAGACACAGAGAGACAGAGAGACACAGACACAGACAGACACACACACACAGAGACAGACAGACACACACACACACACACACACACACAGACATGCAGACACAAACACACATTTTGTATTTAGGCAGATACAGATCTATGATCTTCATTTGACAGTATTGTCGCAGCAAAATAATCCTGCAGGTGGTTTGGCTATTAGCTGGCCAAAAGTAGGCTACATGAAAAGTGATATACTGTTAATATAGCCATGTGTTAGTGCGGGTTTTCAGTTAAATTATGTAAATCATGAAGCTCATTTCCTGTGGGGCAGGAAAATTCTCTGCAATGATAGTGATCAAATTAAGATCCTACATTTGTAACATTGTAATTCCTGAATGTACGCACAGTCAGCACTTCCCAGTTTCTAATGTATTTCTAATGTACATGTCCTTGCAGGATCCAGTGCAGGTTCAACAGGAGTTCAGAACAACTACGGTATGTTATTAGGTACTAGTAGTTGTTGTATGGTTAGGCCAGGATTCAATCCAATCGCACTTTGTCGGCAATGCAATTTTTAAAGGCAATGTTCTGGCATTTGCAGAGACCACATTCACAGTAAACACTGCATAATGTCGTCTCAATCAGAAATTACCTTTAAATGACTTTTTGGCCAACAGCTGTGGGATGGATGGATGGATGGATGGATGGATGGATGGATGGATGGATGGATGGATGGATGGATGGATGGATGGATGGATGGATGGATGGATGGATGGATGAAAAAAAAATCAAAGCCTCGGTTTTCCTGTTGTCGTCTATAGAATGAGGAGGAGCCTGCAGACCAGGCCACACTTCCTCCAGACAAACCAACAAAGGCCTCCGCTCCACAGGTAACAACAACAACAAGCAGTCTTTATAAAGCTGTCCTTCTCTTTTAAACCTAAAAGGCGGCGCACAATTGGCCCAGACCGGGGTAGGGGAGACCGGGGTAGGGGAGACCGGGGTAGGGGAGACCGGGGTAGGGGAAACCGGGGTAGGGGGGACCGGGGTAGCGGAGACCGGGGTAGGGGGGACCGGGGTAGCGGAGACCGGGGTAGGGGGGACCGGGGTAGGGGAGACCGGGGTAGGGGAGACCGGGGTAGGGGATACCGGGGTAGGGGCACCTCGTCGCACCTAAGAACAGCCCTTAGCCGTGGTATTTTGGCCATGTACCACACCCCCTTGTGCCTTACTGCTTAAATAGATACCTTATCTGCAGCTGATTGGTTGGACAGAGTTGATTGACAGGTGTATGTGCGTGTGTGTTGACCAGCCTGCAGCCACGGCAGAGCTGGACAGGTCAGATGACCAGGTGTATGTGGGTGTCATGGCGATGGTGAGAGAGGTGGTGCAACTAAAGAATGATGTCAGCACACTGCCCCCCTCAGAATACCCCACAGCTGTCAAGGTAAGGCTTGGTGTCTGTGTGTGTGTGTGTGTGTGTGTGTGTGTGTGTGTGTGTGTGTGTGTGTGTGTGTGTGTGTGTGTGTGTGTGTGTGTGTGTGTGCACGTTGTCTTCAGTTCCAATCTCTCTGAAGTTGTTTTTTTGTATTTTGAATCTCTGTCTCTCTTTCTCTCTCTCCCTCTCCCACTCTCTATATATCTCTCCATCTCTCTCTATCTTTCTCTCAATCTATCTGTCAGGCCGTAGGGTTAACTCTTCGTAGTCTGATCCGTAGTGTCGATGAAGTTCTACCATTACTATACAGCTCTGCCAGAACAGAGGTACCGTAAGGCTCTCCCTCCCTGAATGCCAAATCACTCTATGCCCCAGGGTAGGGGTCAAGTCCATTCAAACTCCAATCAATTCAGGAAGTACACTGACATTCCAATTCTCTTCAATGCTTTTCAATTAGGAACATTTGGAATTGGAATTTGGTTTACTTTCTGAAATCGAATGTACATTTTACATTGACCCCAACCAAAACAAACATGGCCTCATGCTCTCTCTCTAAGAGAATCTTAATTGCATTTCCTTGATTACCCAGAGGCGAGGGACTTCTAATTGGATGGGTTTTGAGTGGGTGTAAGAAATCAAGGAAATGTCATTAAGATTCTCCCACTAATACCCCCCCCCCCCCTCCTTATCTCCTAACCCCTCTCCCCCCTTTCTCTCCTCCCCCTCTCCAGATCGAGGGAACTGAGAGGCTACTGAATAAGGATCTGGGGGAGCTAATCGCTAAGATGAGATTGGTCCAGCAGAACTCTGTGACATCACTGAAGGAGGAGTGTCAGAGGCAGATGTTGGGCGCTGCCCACACCTTGGCCCTGGACTCCAAGAACCTTCTAGACGCCGTGGACCAGGCTAGGATTAAAGCTAACCTGGCCAAACCCTAACACACACACACACACTCAGGCACGCGCACACACACATACTTAAACACACACATGCTTGACTTCCTTCCTGTGTCTTACACTTACTTGACTTACTTCCTGTGTCTAATATAATGTTTTCCAGATGTTGTACAGATGTAGATTTTTATTTTCAGTAAGACATTTAGCACAGCTTGTTGTCTAGGAGACGACCTTATTTGAACGTGTTCTGTATTTTACTGTATGGTATTTTTTACTGTGTTTTATTTGAGAGGTTTGGTACGGAGAGACGGTGAATAAACAGTGTTTTATCATGGAACATAAAGTGTTTTCTAATGGTAATCAAAGAGAGAGTGAAGTCAGAGAATAGATATGGCTTCCTGTCCCACTACCACTTTTATACACCTGCATAAGCTGTGAAAAGATGCTGTGACCTCGGATAAACCACCTCTGGTCTCATGGCCCTCCCACCCCTACGGGAGAGCAGCTCCCACTCAGCCCAGTCCAAGCTCTTCTCTGTCCTGGCACTCCAATGGTGGAACCAGCTTCCCCCTGAAGCTAGGACAGCAGAGTCCCTGCCCATCTTCTGAAAACATCTGAAACCCTACCTCTTCAAAGAGTATCTTAAATAATCCCACAGCACCCCCTATCTACCCCTCCCCCTGTAAAAAAGGATATACAAATGAATTGTTATCTTACTTGACTTTTTTCCATTACTAGCTTTGACTGCTGATAGTTACTTTTAGGGAAAGTGTACTGACTATGACTGTGATATGTGGTTGTCCCACCTAGCTATCTTAAGATGAATGTACTAACTGCAAGTCGCTCTGGATAATATGCTGTAAATGTAAACCCAGAAATCAGAGGGGTCTAACACGCGCGAGCACACAGTTTTGGGGTGTAAAAATGTTTGACCATTAAAAATCCTATTTTCCTAAACATAACCCTCACCCTAACCCCAAAACCCTAAACCTTAAACTTAAAATAACACAAATTCAGGACCTGAATTTCCTACCTTTTCAGCACATTAAGGTGAAATTTGAGGACATTGGGGTCTGATAATGTAAGGAAACACTCACAGCACAAAAGCCTTCCTTTCCAGCAGAGGGGGTCCTTAACACAGGAAGACACGTCCTCAATAACACCCCTGACTCTCTGGTTGTGTCCAAATAATATCTCCTTTCTCCTGAAGTGTGCACTTGTTCACTCATTGGGTTGATGGAGGCATGGGCTAGTGGAGGTTTCCACCATATTTCTGACACCAGTCATTTCCTTTAGAAAACAGAACAGAAGTGAAGAAATGCACACTTTAGGAGGAAGGAGAGATAATTAACCTGACCTCTGACCTGACCTCTGATCTACACAACTACTCACACAGGAGAGGAAAAGAGAACTATTGTTGCAATATCCACCAATCAGTCTCATGTGATTGGTGGATATTTTCATTCATCGTAATTTAGCAGGTCAGACCAATTACTGACAAGGAGAGAACTTCTCTTCTCATTACCCCATTCTCTCCCTCATCCTCCTCCTTTCCCTCTCCTCCTCCTCCTCCCCCTCTCCTCTCCCTCTCCTCTCTTCCTCTCCTCTCCTCCTCCCCCTCTCCTCCTCCTCCTCCCCCTCTCCTCTCCTCCCCCTCTCCTCCTCCTCTTCCTCTCCTCTTCCTCTCCTCCTCCCCCTCTCCTCTTCCTCTCCTCCTCCCCCTCTCCTCTCCTCTCCTCCTCCCCCTCTCCTCTCCTCCCCCTCCTCCTCCTCTCCTCTCCTCCTCCCCCTCTCCTCTCCTCCTCCCTCCTCTCCTCTCCCCCCTCTCTTCTCCTCTCCTCCTCCTCTCCTCTCCTCTCCTCCTCCTCCCCCTCTCCTCTCCTCAGCCCAGTGACCAGTCAAACCTCTTCAGATTAATATGCAGCAGAGAGAAGCTACTCACTACACTCTTAGAAAACAAGGTGGTAGAACTTAGAGAACAATGGTTCTTCGGCTGTCCCCATAGGAGAACCCTTTAAAGAACCCTTTTGGTTTCAGATAGAACCTGTCCCCATAGGAGAACCCTTTAAAGAACCCTTTTGGTTTCAGATAGAACCTTTCCCCATAGGAGAACCCTTTAAAGAACCCTTTTGGTTTCAGATAGAACCTGTCTCCATAGGTGAACCATGTTTGGTTCCACGTAGAACCCTTTTGGTTCCATGTAGGACCCTTTCCACAGAGGGTTCTACGTGGACGCAAAAAGGGTTCTACT
Organism: Thymallus thymallus; assembly: GCA_023634145.1. NCBI lineage: Eukaryota > Metazoa > Chordata > Actinopteri > Salmoniformes > Salmonidae > Thymallus > Thymallus thymallus. Next base: position 33,383,597 of record CM042406.1, on the reverse strand, counting down.
ATGGAGACAGCAGGAGTACCCTTTTGGAACCTTTTTTTCTAAGAGTGTAGGGGCTGTAACTAACTGCTAACCCAGAGAACACAGCCCAACCAGCACAGAAATACACTGCTCCATTCTCTACCCTTTACCTAGAACTATGCACTCGTTCACTTCCCCTGTGAACGAGTGCAGAGCGAAAGAGCGAGAGAGAGAGTCTTAGTTGTTAAATGGGTATATCTATATTATTATTAGCAGGTAGGCTGCTTCTTGAAGTTGTGACTTGGCTGGAGTGTCCTGTGTCCAGTTCCTCAACATTGGTAACGTTGACACTAGATTGTAGAACAGAAGGATAAAGTTGTAGAGAACAGTTGTAGGATGTCTGAAGCAGGGAACATTTGTAGGACGTCTGGAGCAGGGAACAGTTGTAGAATGTCTGGAGCAGGGAACAGTTGTAGAATGTCTGGAGCAGGGAACAGTTGTAAAATGTCTGGAGCAGGGAACAGTTGTAGGACGTCTGGAGCAGGGAACAGTTGTAAAATGTCTGGAGCAGGGAACAGTTGTAGGACGTCTGGAGCAGGGAACAGTTGTAGGACGTCTGGAGCAGGGAACAGTTGTAGGACGTCTGGAGTAGGGAACAGTTGTAAAATGTCTGGAGCAGGGAACAGTTGTAGAATGTCTGGAGCAGGGAACAGTTGTAAAATGTCTGGAGCAGGGAACAGTTGTAGAATGTCTGGAGCAGGGAACAGTTGTAGGATGTCTGGAGCAGGGAACAGTTGTAAAATGTCTGGAGCAGGGAACAGTTGTAAAATGTCTGGAGCAGGGAACAGTTGTAGAATGTCTGGAGCAGGGAACAGTTGTAGGACGTCTGGAGCAGGGAACAGTTGTAGGACGTCTGGAGCAGGGAACAGTTGTAGGATGTCTGGAGCAGGGAACAGTTGTAGAATGTCTGGAGCAGGGAACAGTTGTAGTATGTCTGGAGCAGGGAACAGTTGTAAAATGTCTGGACCAGGGAACAGTTGTAGGACGTCTGGAGCAGGGAACAGTTGTAGGATGTCTGGAGCAGGGAACAGTTGTAAAATGTCTGGAGCAGGGAACAGTTGTAGAATGTCTGGAGCAGGGTACAGTTTTAGGATGTCTGGAGCAGGGAACAGTTGTAGGACGTCTGGAGCAGGGAACAGTTGTAGGATGTCTGGAGCTGGGAACAGTTGTAGGACGTCTGGAGCTGGGAACAGTTGTAGGACGTCTGGAGCAGGGAACAGTTGTAGGACGTCTGGAGCAGGGAACAGTTGTAAAATGTCTGGAGCAGGGAACAGTTGTAGAATGTCTGGAGCAGGGAACAGTTGTAGAATGTCTGGAGCAGGGAACAGTTGTAGGACGTCTGGAGCAGGGAACAGTTGTAGAATGTCTGGAGCAGGGAACAGTTGTAGGACGTCTGGAGCAGGGAACAGTTGTAGGATGTCTGGAACAGGGAACAGTTGTAGGACGTCTGGAGCAGGGAACAGTTGTAGGACGTCTGGAGCAGGGAACAGTTGTAGGATGTCTGGAGCAGGGAACAGTTGTAGGACGTCTGGAGCAGGGAACAGTTGTAAAATGTCTGGAGCAGGGAACAGTTGTAGAACTCTTCTATATCATTCCGGAGAGCCATAGTAGAAGGACACACACCCTGGGACCCACACACACCCTGGGACCCACACACACCCTGGGACCCACACACACCCTGTTACCCACACACACCCTGGGACCCACACACACCCTGGGACTCTGGCCATGACCCTCTCCGAGGGTGTCTCAGGGAGGACCAATATAATAATACATTATTATTATTATTACACACACACACAGGGTTCTAAATCATGCCGGCCAGCCAGGGTGGTAAGAACAATCCGATGGTTCCCAGGAGACATACGATGATGAACATCCATAGGAAGATACGATCGATCACCATGGCAACGTACTTCCAGTCCTCCTTCACCTAGACACACACACACACACACACACAGGTTAACATTGTGAAAAGACCAGACACAGATTCTACTTATTTCTCTTCTTCGCTCTCCATCTACCTTAACTCGTGTGTTGTTGGTCAGTAGGGAGTTGTAGTTCTCTGTGTGGTGAAGTAGGTAGTTACAGTTCTCAGTGTGGTGCAGTAGGGAGTTGTAGTTCTTTGTGTGGTACAGTAGGGAGTTGTAGTTCTTTGTGTGGTACAGTAGGAAGTGGTAGTTCCCTGTGTGGTACAGTAGGAAGTAGTAGTTCCCTGTGTGGTGCAGTAGGAAGTGGTATTTCCCTGTGTGGTACAGTAGGAAGTGGTAGTTCTTTGTATGGTACTGTAGGAAGTAGTAGTTCCCTGTGTGGTGCAGTAGGGAGTTGTAGTTCCCTGTGTGGTACAGTAGGAAGTAGTACTTCCCTGTGTGGTACAGTAGGAAGTGGTAGTTCCCTGTGTGGTACAGTAGGAAGTGGTAGTTCTATGTGTGGTGCAGTAGTATGTTGTAGGTATCTGTGTGGTGGAGTAGGGAGTTGTAGTTCTCTTCTGGCACTGGCCTTTTAGTTGTTCTGAAGGTCAGAACCAAAACATTTGGTTAGTCAGCCTTCAGTCACTATGGTCCTGGCCTTTGGAACCAACAAAATCTTGCAGTCTCACTTCAGTATTCAACGTTTCTCCATAAACGTAACAACTCAAGTTTAGGCATTAAGTCCGACTGGTTAAGGTTTGGGATATGGTTCAAACAGAAAAAAAGATGTGTGCTGAGAACTTAAACCACGAGCTACGGCTCTGAGGATCGCGGTTCAATGAGTGCCTAGCACTGGGATTGAACCCGCAATCCTTAGAGCCGTAGCTCATGGTTCAAGCCCTGCCTCTATCCCCATCCACAGCACCTTAGCAAGCCGTGAGCTTACTAGATGGTAGTAGGTGCTTACATTGCCCCTAGTGGCCAGTATTGAAGATATCTCCCGATGTCCTGTACAAATGTCGAATACTGAAGTGGATCTGGTGTGAGGGCCTCACACTGTGGGTGGTTTTATTTATACTATTGATTCTATTTATCTTATTTATTTGAATGCATTAGTCTGTTATTTTATTGTTTTATTATGTTAATTTGTATTAAAATTTAGAAAATAGTTTATTTCTCCCCTTGTATTATTTAATTTGTTAAGCACTTTGAAATTAGTCCTCTTTAATAAATGTGCTCTATAAATAAAGTTGATTTAAATTTTAATGAAGGGAGTTGTATTTCCCTGTGTGGTGCAGTAGGGGTCTCACAGAGAAGTCTTGGTCCTCGGCTCTGAGGTGTTCAGCGATGTAGGTCACCCCCTCCAGGGCACTTAACACTGCAGGGGACGGGGCTGGGGCGTGGGCCATACCAACATCAAGACCTGGGGGAGTGAAGTCCCAGTCCGGGGTCAGACTCCACTTGGGGGGCCGCTGGCTGCTGTGAGTCTGGGGCGTGTAGCCGGGCAGGCGGGGAGAGGGAGGGGGGAATGAGAAAGAGGGGGGAAGCCTCAGCCCTACCCCTAACATCAACCTCCCCCCTAACCCCACGTCCATCTCCATATCTGAGTAACCATGGCGAATCACATCCTCATCCTCGTAACCATGGCGAATCACATCCTCGTCCTCGTAACCATGGAGATCAACGTCGGACTCCCGCATGAGCCAGGTGTGGGCTGTGGAATGTGATGAAG
>CM042406.1:33347437-33374937 GCA_023634145.1 Thymallus thymallus | reverse complement strand
CAAAAAACGGAGCAAATTTGAATGCTATATGGCCCTAAACAGAAAGTACACAATGGCCACTGTGACTGACCCAAAATTAAGAAAATCCTTGACTATGTACAGACTTGCTATTGAAAGAGGCAGACATTGGCAGACCTGGCTCTCGAGAGAAGACAGGCTATATGCCCACTGCCCACGAAATGAGGTGGAAACTGAGCTGTCCTTCCTAACCTCCTGCCAAATGTATGACCACATTAGAGATACATATTTCCCACAGATCACAGAGACCTACAAAATAATTTAAAAACAAATCCAACATTGATAAACTCCCATATCTGTTAGGCAAAATACCACAGTGTGTAATCACAGCAGCAAGGTGTGTGGCCGTTGCCATGAGAAAAGGGCAACCAGTGAAGAACAACAATTGTAAACACCACCAATAAATTGTTTATTTATTTATCTTCTTATTTATCTTTAAATGTCTATCTTTTTTAAACCCTTACGAGTGCAATATTTACTGTTATAGTCTAATAATGTTTTGTATCGTCTCAGTTTTGTTTGTTTCAATGTAAAACGCGTTCCCCATGCCAATAAAGCCTTATTGAATTGAGTGAGTGCGTGATAGATCGGTAGATTGGAGTGTAAAGTGTTCTACTGGGTCACTCCGCTGTAGAACGTCATCAGACTTAATCAGTTATGATTGGCCTTGGACCATGAATTCAATATACATCATGTCAGTAGGCTAACTGGGAGCTACTGTCTCACATAATCAGTAACGATGTTGAGTAACTAAACCTGCCACCTACAGAAAATTTGTATTTAGGATCTATAGAAAATACTCAAAACGGACTATCCTTGAAAATAAAACAATTTGATGAGCTTTGATTGTCAATGGCTATTGGATAAGTAAGACAAAGCCATAATTCAGGTTAATAACATATAGGCTATGGTGCTATACTGTTTGGGTACAGTTTGGATGTGCGTAATGCATTTTTTTGCTGAATACAAAGCCTCACTTCCTCACTTTCATTTTCCCAGGTAGTTAAGCCTATAGGATGGCTACGACAGTTGGCACAGACATGGAACAGGCAAGGCGCCTGAGGCTACCGATACATTTTACTCTGTATAACTTACCGGGTTTGATGAGGATTAAACCGTAAACCACTGCGGTGCGCGTGAATAAGAGGTATCCGCTGTTTCCTACCATATTCCTTTTTATTTTTTATTTTATTTTACATCTATATAAAACGTTCCAAGTGAACGGAAAAGTCGTGTCAAACAGTGCTTATTCCCTTGTCCCTTCGTGATCTCTAGTCTAGCCTACCACTCTCTAAATCCGGAGAAACTGAGAAGGATGGCACTAACCACACTCTGTCAGCCGTGCTTTGTCCTGTACAAGATCTCACGGGTTGACTTCAGTATTCAACGTTTGTCCAGGGGGGCTAAACGTACAATTTAGAGATTTAGCCATTCATTCCAACTGGTTCAAGCGACTGCCCCTAAAAAGCAACTAATACCTTTGAAAACAGCCTATGTGGTCAGAAACATTTATTATATTGTCAAAATTGACTACAAAGTCTAATTTTGGACATAAAGTCAGTTTAATCTAAAACGGAGTTTGGAACCTCGAGTAAATTAAGGCAGGGTTTGGATTATGTCAACGCTCCCACATGCAAATGGTCCCTCCGTCCACTTCACTTCCCTTCCCTTCCCTTCATTGAATAATGCTCTGTTGTTTGATAGCCCCCAATGAGTACAAAGGACCACAGGCCCTATACGGATTGACCATGCCTCCATAGCCAAAGTGCTATGGTTTGCATGCCCTGCCGAAGGACCATAGTATGCGGAAAAGGTGCTTGGAGATCGCCGGTCCCTAAGTCTGCACCAGTAATGCTAGATTTGTGTGCAACGACCGGTGGTTGTGAGTATACCCAGAGAATAAAATGATCTCTCTGGTATACCTTAGCTAACAACGTTAGATAACGTTATTGCTGGTTATGTAGGTAGCTATCTTGTTATAAAGTGAGGCAGGCTAGCTAACGTTATCTAACATTAGACTAGCTAGCGTTTTAGCTAATGTTAGCGTATATAGCTAGCTAACAAGCTAGTAAACTACCTCATTACAATTTAGTTAGGATGTAGGTCATGCAAGTATTATTTATTATGGATTGTCTAAATACTGCTGGTTATATAACGTTATCATATGATAATGCTATCAGAAAGGCTAGCTAACGTTAGCCTACAAGACGGATTAGTCTGTATTGTCTAGGGCAGAACTAAATAATGGATGCAGCTATCTCCTGTATGAGTCAGGCTAATTTTAATTTTATTTAACTAGGCAAGTCACTTAAGAACAAATTCTTATTTACAATGACAGCCTAACCTGGCCAAACCTGGACGATGCTGGGCACGGAATCAAACCAGGTTGTCTGTAGTGACGCCTCTAGCACTGAGATGCAGTGTCTTAGACCTCTGCGCCACTCGAGAGTTTAATACAGTGAACTAGGAACAACAAATTACAACAGCGTAACTGTCCTGAATCTAATCCAATCTGGAGCTACTGTCAGTCTACATCTGTAAAGCATAGAGGGTTCCTACTAGTTGTGACCCGTTCCAGGAAGCTAGGCATATGTCGCATGTCACTACTTCACAGGAGAGGGAGTTTTTTTTATTTTTTTATTTCACCTTTATTTAACCAGGTAGGTCAGTTGAGAACAAGTTCTCATTTGCAACTGCGACCTGGCATTGAACGTAAAGACAGGAACCTTCCCGCTAGCCATGATTGGCTCAGATAATGGATGGGCTGGACATGCCTAGAGATGAGTTCGGATGAGCTGCTCAGTATTTGTAGATAATCCTTTCTGCTGCTGCTTTTTAGAAAGATATCATAAACAGTGGCTACCCGTCACTCAGGGCATAGTCCCACTTGTTTTGAGCCTCACCCTGTTTAGCAAAAAAATATATATATGTACACTGGGGGCCAAAAGTTTGGAATATTACTCATTCAAGGGTTTTTCTTTATTTGCACTATTCTTTACATTGTAGAATAAAATATATAAAAACTATGACATAACACATATGGAATCATGTAGTAACCAAAAAAGTGTTAAACAAATCAAACTATATTTTATATTTGAGATTCTTCAAAGTAGCCACTCTTTGCCTTGATGACAGCTTTGCACACTCATGGCATTCTCTCAATCAGCTATCTTAAAAAATGGATTGGTTACATATGGAGCATGAGTTATTTGGAGCATTACAAATTTGAATTGGTTACATATGGAGCATGAGTTGACATAGTGGGCGAAGCCCTGCAACAAAGTGGGCCACCAGTACTTCTCAGAGAGGGATTGGATGGTGCGGATGTTACCTACAGCTGAAGTTGGAAGTTAACATACACTTAGGTTGAAGTCATTAAAACTCATTTTTCAACCACTCCACAGATTTCATGTTAACAAACTATAGTTTTGGCAAGTCAGTTAGGACATCTACTTTGTGCATGACACAAGTAATTCTTCCAACAATTGTTTACAGACAGATTATTTCACTAGATCACAATTCCAGTGGGTCAGAAGTCAACTGTGCCTTTAAACAGTTTGATAAATTCCAGAAAATCAATGGTCAATTGGAGGTGTACCTGTGGATGTATTTCAAGGCCTACCTTCAAACTCAGTGCCTCTTTGCTCGACATCATGGGAAAAATCTAAATAAATCAGCCAAGTTGTAGACCTCCACAAGTCTGGTTCATCCTTGGGAGCAATTTCCAAATTCCTGAAGGTATCATGTTCATCTGTACAAACAATAGTACGCAAGTATAAACACCATGGGAGCATGCAGCCGTCATACCGTTTAGGAAGGAGACGCGTTCTGTCTCCTAGAGATTAACAGACTTTGTTATGAAAAGTGCAAATCAATCCCAGAACAACAGCAAAGGACCTTGTGAAGATGCTGGGAGAAACAGGTACAAAAGTATCTATATCCACAGTAAAACGAGTCCTATATCGACATAACCTGAAAGGCCGCTCAGCAAGGAAGAAGCCACTGCTCCAAAACCGCCATTAAAAATCCAGACTACGGTTTGCAACTGCACATGGGGACGAAGATTGTACTTTTTGGAGAAATGTCCTCTGGTCTGATGAAACAAAAATAGAACTGTTTGGCCATAATGACCATCGTTATGTTTAGAGGAAAAAGGGGGAGGCTTGCAAGCCGAAGAACACCATCCCAACCGTGAAGCATGGGGTTGGCAGCATCATGTTGTGGGGGTGCTTTGCTGCAGGAAGGACTGGTGCACTTCACAAAATATATGGCATCATGAGGAAGGAAAATTATGTGGATATATTGAAGCAACATCTCAATACATCAGTCAGGAAGTTAAAGCTTGGTCGCAAATGGGTCTTCCAAATGAACAATGACCCCAAGCATACTTCCAGAGTTGTGGCAAAATTGCTTAAAGACAACAAAGTCAAGGTATTGGAGTGGCCATCACAAAGCCCTGACCTCAATCCTATAGAACATTTGTGGGCAGAACTGAAAAAGTGTGTGCGAGCAAGGAGGCCTACAAACCTGACACATCTACGTCCCAAAACACGGGGCCAACGATACGGGAGGACCGATTGATGGGCTGGTAGGCATTTACAGGACTCTCAACCGGCGTGGAACCACAGGGTACAGGGAAGCAGGTCCTCCAAAATCCTGGTCCCCAGGCAGTGATTTTCATGCTTGACCATGAGATGATGGGGTTGTCACGTTGGAGCCACGGGAGGCTGAGGATTACCTTGTGTATGGGTGTGGGGGTGATTACCTTGTGTATGGGTGTGGGGGTGATTACCTTGTGTATGGGTGTGGGGGTGATTACCTTGTGTATGGGTGTGGGGGTGATTACCTTGTGTATGGGTGTGGCGGTGATTACCTTGTGTATGGGTGTGGGGTGATGAAGAAGGGAAGACTTTCTTGGTGCATGGGTCCCACGGTGAGGATGAGTGGCGCAGTGATTGTGCCGGATCCCAATGGTTGCATATCTAGGGCTTGGACAGGAAAAGGAGATGAGAACAGGTATGAAGTTACGTTCAGGGAGGAGGCGAGGGCCTGGTTGATGTTCCCAGCAGCACCGGAGTCCACTAGACCCGTAGAGACAACAGTTGAGGGACAGCCAGCGAAATAGGAACCAGGAAGGGTTTGGCGGAAAACAATGATAATGGAATACTCACGCCTACCCTGGGAGACGGAATACCCTGGGAGATGGAATACTCACGACTACGCTGGGAGACGGAATACTCACGCCTACCCTGGGAGACGGAAGGTCATGGGGCCGCCCGTCTGCTCTAGTGGACCCTGGATTAGGGCGCACCCCTCCTCGTAACAAGTAGGCCTATAGCTATCACCAGTTATAACCTCTGCAAAATAGGCCTTCTGTCACGAGCTTGTGCGATAAGCGACCAAGGCGCAGCGTTATTAACGTTCAACATACTTTATTTAAAAACTAAGAGACTAAATCAAACCCGTAACGTAGGAAACTAACACAAACATGTATAGGCCCTGACCTATACAACCATAGAATCAGCCAGAGGCCTCCCTATGGTCAGGGCCTGACAGTGCCCCCACACCAAGGCGCAGACTCCCGGCTGCAAGACCCTAAAAACATAAATGGGTAAGGGTCAGGGAGGGGAAACTGGCGTCGGTGGCTCCGGCCATGGAGCTGGGCTGGCTGCCGGTCCCGGACTGGGCACCGGCACAGTGGAAGGCTCCGGCCATGGAGCTGTACTGACTGAAGACCGGAGCTCAGTCCGGGTCTTCAGGTCCGCTCCAGAGCCGGAGCTTAGGGAAGCTGGGGCTGGGCTGGATGCCGGTCCCGGACTGAGCTCCGGGGCAGCAGGGGCTCCAGCCCGGAAGCTGGACTGGAGACCGGTCGCACCGGTGGAGGACAGCTCCAGTTCTGGAGCGGGGCTAGCATTCGGTCCCGGACTGGGGAGACGCACTGGAGGTCCGGTGCGGGAAGCAGACACAGACGTACCGGATTGAAGAGGGGGGCTGGATATCCGGCGCAGGAGGTGGGCACAGTACGCCCCGGACTGAAGATGCACACACTGGGTACCATTAACTCCAGCTGCTTCGTCGTATACGTCCTCCTCCCCATGCTGCCGGCATTGCTCCAGCACTTCCAACATCCTCTCCTTTATGTACTCCTCCTCCTCCACCAACTTCAAACCCCAGTTGTTCTCTGGCTCTTCTTCGTCCCACATGTAGAGTGCTTCCTCCTCCTTACCATACCACCCCCATAACCCCCCGAAAATATTTACTTGGGGTTGCTTTGGGGCTGCTGTCCGGCGTGAACCCCGACGACATCTCCGTTGCCTCTGCTTCAGCGGTATATCCAACTCCCCAAGTATGCGTTGCTTGGTCCTGGTTTGGTGGATCATTCTGTCACGAGCTTGTGTGATAAGTGACCAAGGCACAGCGTTATTAACGTTCAACATACTTTATTTAAATGTGAACGGAATAAAACTAAGAGACTAAATCAAACCCGTAACGTGTTCAGCTCTCAACACAAACATGACCCACAACACTGGTGGAAATGGCACAAACTTAAATAGGATCCCCAATTAGAGACAACTCATATCAGCTGTCTCTAATTGGGGACCGAACAAAAAAACCATCATAAAGTCTCCCAGATAACCCTGTCAGGCCCTGACCTATACAACCATAGAATCAGCCAGAGGCCTCCCTATGGTCAGGGCCTGACACGTACAGAAGATAATATCCAAATGTTTTCATCCATTGCTAAGCCTTCCACAAACCCAAAGCCCATTGCTTGATTGAATCACGATAACCATGCTTTTTGACTTTCAATTAAAAGCTAGCGGGACTGCACATGGAAAGGTGCCAAACAGAAAAGTTCAGAATTTCATTTCATGTAATTATCTTTATCCACTCTCTCTCTCTCCCTCCCTCCCTCCCTCCCTCCCTCCCTCACAGCCCAGTCTGAGGTAGATTACAGTTGACGAGGAGGAACAGAGGAGATTACAAGTTCCTGTCTGATTGACGTGTGGTCGTGTGTGTACCAGGGTTGGTGTAAATTCTATTTAAATTCCAGTCAATTCAGAAAAAATCCAGTCAAATCCCCATTCCAAATGTTCCTAATTGAAAGGTTTTAAAGGGAATTTGAATTTCAGTGTGCTTCCTGAATTGACACTAACCCTGGTGTGTGTCCTTTTCACATTGCCACCCAGAGAGGCAGGTAGATACCTGAAAGAACCAAGTGTGTATAGAGCTTAGCCTTTACCTATCCTCCTCATCTTACCCTTCATCACCTCTTCCCTACAATAGCCTTTGACCTAGGCCTACTTTATTAGCCTATAGAGCAGCGGTACTCAAGTACTATTTGGAAAGGTCCAGTCACACACATTTCATAGGTGTCAAAGGTCGGGATGGATAATGTAATTTATCAGCATAGTAACAAATCCCCACCTCGCAACCCATGCAACACCAAAGTGTTCACACCCCTCTTGTTGTCGGAAATAAAATATTGCACATTTTCTGCAGTTCTAGGCATTCTTCCATGTATTATGTGTTTGTCAGGGCTCGAAGAAGAAGAAAAAAACCCGGCAGAAAGCCATTAATAAATGTGTTTCAACACATACAGTATATAAACCCTCATAGAGCGACCTGGTGATTTGAGTGTGAATTATTCTGCAGTTCTAAATTGGTACATTTCAGTAAATGCGTTTGAGGGAAGTTTAACTGGTTGCGTTCAAGGCAGTCTTACTACTACAGTCGCGTATAGTTCAATAGCTCAGGAACCACAAACATTTTGGCAGTTTATCATTTGCGCCGTGGCTCGATTAAGATACAGACGATCTGGAACGCACCCATTCGTTTCGGGGAGGAGTTGTGTAACGGAAAAAACAGAATTCTTTCCTTCTACATAAATATTTTTTTTACTCTGCTCCTCCACTTCCCAGTGCTCTGTAAAGACTAACTGGACAGAGATCGGTAAAATGGCGAGCAAGAAGGCAGTTTTGTTCAATCTGTGGGGTGTCGTGGTTTCTCCCAGACCCGCAGAAACTTTCCTCAAATTCGAAGAGACCCACAAACTCCCCAGGTAGGAATCTATATTTTTCCAGTGGTGAGAGATAGTTCAGAGTGTTTACTGACTGCGCCTGCTTTTGACCGACACTAAAACCTTACGCGCATACTTGGAACGTAACACAAACATGGCGTTACTGATATGATGGTTTTCCAATGGTCTAGGCTACGTTCCGCACCGTCAGGGATAGTCCCGTTATTGCAGCCCCTTTTTACTTGTTCCGAGTCATTCTGCAAACGGTTTTTTACATGGTCTGAAGGTAAGAGAATTTAGAGGATAAAATAACAATAATTTATGGTTTTTAGAAATGTTTGCAAATGTATTAAATATACAAAACATAAGTATTCAGACCCTTTGCTATGAGACTTGAAATTGAGCTCAAGTAATATTTTTGTAAATGTGATGTTTTAGTTTTTGTGTGAAGATTGATGAGAAAAAAACGAATTTAATCAATTTTAGAATAAGGCTGTAACGCAACAAAATGTGGAAAAAGTCAAGGGGTCTGAATACTTTCCGAATGCGCTTTTGTGATCGACCGCCTTGATTCGGTCTTATGTAGCAACATTTTAAATTGTTTTTTTTTATTTTTTTTTTATTAAGGGATGGGTCAGCTTTAATATTGCGGATAGATTGTTGCTTACATGAATGGAATTGTCTGCATCATTTCCAATCCCGCATATGCATACATAAATACACATACCCACATATACATATAAACATTCATACATATATACAATATTTTTTAATATACCTTCCTTTATTATTCCCCAAACCCTAGCACCACTCGCCCAATTGGATTAAACTAATAAACACATACATGCTGACCAATACAAGGGTTGAAAAATTGGTGGCCATCCGGGAATTTTTTTGGCTTTTTGAGCCTGACAACGAGCCATCCTTATCAAGGTTGGAAAGTGACAATGAAGATGAGGCCTCAGAGTCTGATGTTCAAGAGGTGGACATTGAGGAGGTGCTGGGAGAAGACAACCAAAGCTTTAGTTTCTAGACTATAATTTTACAGATGCATGTTGAAAACGTTTTTGGGAGATGCAATGGATCTTTGGGGATCATTCAATATTCCCTTTTTTTGTTCAGTGAAATCATCCCATGTGAAGAGTCAACTCATTTAATTAAAGTTCAATTTTGTTTTTTTATTTCTATTGGAATTATTTCATAATTTGCAATTGTCTACTTATGATAAGGTAAAAGGTTTATGTTTCTGTCCATATGATGTGGTAAATATATCCAATGCAAAAAACATTACATTTAAATGGTATTAATATTAATTTGCATATATTTCCGTTAATTCCCATATATTCCCATTAATTTCCATCAAAAGTTTCCACCTCTGAATATTCCCCAAAATATGCAACCCTAGTCTACACCCATTCAGCATCGTTCACACCGTCTTAAGCTTTAGCCCCACCCATCTCTTTTCGCCCCCAGAGCGTTTAGAGCGCACACTTGACGCTCTGGCTGATGAGTAGAGTTGATCCAAGCGTTCTGACCTCAAAACGGCAGTCAAGTACCCAAGCTAACTGGCTAACATTGGCTAGCTTGCTATTTACTTCCAGACACAAAATTGGGATTATGGTTCGTTGTTTACCTCTGGATAACATGAAAACAACCTAACCAGCTCTGCTGACAAGGATTTAATTACGCTTTCTTGCCGACGTTTACTGGCCCTGACCATATTTTCTGTGGCTTAACAAACTAGGCTCGTAATTGAATAATTTTATTCATATTTACAGATGGCATACAAGTTTGTTATTAAGGCACATGAAAGTTCACATGTTCCAGAAGGCATTTATGCCAAAAAACACATTTTGATTTAAAAAAAAAGAAGTTTACGTTTATGGCTGTGAAGTAGTGGCCCACGACATACGCCTAGTTTCCTGAAACGAGTCACAATTGTTTAAGCATACAGTATTCTATCAGATCTTTCAGCACTCAGAAATCTGACAGAGTTGATGTTTTACAGAATTGACAGTGGTATACACAGTAGTCATTGAGTTTTTCCTCAGTTGCTTTATGACTCTTAAACCTAATTAAATGTAACATATTTTAACCAAAATATATACAGCGGGTGAAATAAGTATTGAACACGTCACCATTTTTCTCAGTAAATATATTTCCAAAGGTACTATTGACATGAAATTTTCACCAGATGTGGGTAACAACCCAAGTAATCCATTCATACAAAGAAACCAAAACAAATAAGTTCAGAAATTAAGTTATGTGTAATAATGTGAAATGACACAGGGAAAAAGTATTGAACACATGAAGAAAGGGAGGTGCAAAAAGGCATGGAAAGCCAAGACAACAGCTGAAAACTATCAGTAATTAAAAGGCAATCCAGCCCCCTGTCAGTGCAAATTAATATCAGCTGGTTCAGTCCCAACTGATGGCCTACAAAAAGGTCTCATTGCCAAGGTGTCACACAAGACACATCTCATGATGGGTAAAAGCAAAGAGCTGTCTCAAGACATTCGCAACCTAATTGTTGCAAAACATAATGATGGCATTGGTTATAGGCGCATTTCTAAGCTTCTGAATGTTCCAGTGAGCACTGTTGGGGCCATAATACGGAAGTGGAAAGACAATAATTTCACCATAAATTTGCCTCGACCAGGTGCTCCTCGCAAGATTTCTGAAAGAGGAGTGAAAAGAATAATCAGAAGAGTTGTCCAAGAGCCAAGGACCACTTGTGGAGAGCTTCAAAAAGACCTGCAATTAGCAGGTACTGTTGTCTCAAAGAAAACAGTAAGTAATGCACTCCACCGCCATGGCCTGTATGCACGCTCACCACGCAAGACTCCATAGCTGAAAAAAAGCATGTTGAAGCTTGTTTAAAGTTTGCTGCACAACATTTGGAAAAGCCAGTGAAATACTGGGAGAATATAGTGTGGTCAGATGAGAGCAAAATTGAACTGTTTGGATGTCATAAATCACACCATGTGTGGAGGAGAAATGGCACTGCACATCACCCTAAAAACACCATACCAACAGTGAAGTTTGGAGGTGGGAACATCATGGTGTGGGGCTGCTTTTCAGCAAATGGTACTGGCAAACTTCACATAATTGAAGGAAGGATGAATGGGCAAATTTACTGAGACATTCTTGACAAAAATCTGCTGCCATCTACCAGGATGATGAAGATGAAACGAGGGTGGACATTTCAGCAAGACAATGATCCCAAACACAGAGCCAAGGAAACTCTCAATTGGTTTCAAAGAAAGAAAATAAAGCTGCTAGAATGGCCCAGCCAATCACCTGACTTAAATCCCATTGAAAATCTATGGAAAGAACTGAAGATCAAGATTCATAGAAGAGGCCCACGGAACCTTCAAGATTTGAAGACTGTTTGTGTGGAAGAATGGGCCAAAATCACACCAGAGCAATGCATGCGACTAGTTTCTCCATACAGGAGGCGTCTTGAAGCTGTCATTACCAACAAAGGCTTTTGTACAAAGTATTAAATAAATATCAGTAAGTGTGTTCAATACTTTTTCCCTGTGTCATTTCACATTATTACACGTAACTTAATTTGGTGACGTGTTCAATACTTATTTCACCCGCTGTATTTACCAAATCTCCGGACACATCTTTTAGGAATCAAAGTTTTGAGATAAATACTCTTTAAAGTCACAGAGGGAAACTACATAATAATTTTTCGGTTAATATCCTTTCTTGACAGTTTGTTAAACACTTTTTTGGAGAGTTTGAAGTTGGGATCCTTTGCTTCGGTGAAGGGCAATATTTATAATATTTAGAAAATTACAAAAACCTAATAATATTTCCCTAAATGTACATTTGAATCTCAAATAATGCAACAAAATCATTTCCCTAACGGAAATTTACAAGAATCCTTGAGAAAATGTCCTGCTTTCTACACATTTTGCCATGAGCCTGAGATACATTTTTGTTCAGTTTAAAAGCTAAATTCCTGTTATATATATTTTTTTTATTATGGCATATGACGTGCTATGCCGGTGACAGACAGAAAGATTGTGTTTGTGTGTGTGTGATGTGTGTGTGTGTGATGTGTGTGTGTGTGTGTGTGTGTGTGTGTGTGTGTGTGTGATGTGTGTGTGATGTGTGTGTGTGGTGTGTAAATGTATGATTATGTTCTGGTTTAGGGGTTTTCTGGAGAAACTGGTGACAAACGAGGACAGCGCCATGCGGCGCGCAGAGAGGGGCAAACTCACACTCACTCAGGTAAGTTACACAGACACGCACACAGGTAGCCTACACAGACAAATAACGTCAAGTTTAAACTACTAGGAACTCTGTTACCAAGCTGTTAACTCTAAAAGTTCAAGATCTTGAGCATTGTTTCCTTAGAACTGGTACAAACAGAAATAATATAGCCTATATTATAATCCATTGAAATTTGCCTTCTATTGAAATTAGTTTATTATTGAAATGTGGTTTCTATTGAAATTTGCCTCCCATGGAAATTCTTGCATGATGCAAGAAGTGACAAGTGATGACAAGTCAGTTAGATTGTGTGTGTGTGTGTATGTGTAGATGATCCCAGAGCTTGATGCAGAGTGTGTAAGGGCAGCGTCAGACCAGAAGGTCAGTCTTCCTGCCGGGTTCAGTGTTAAGGGCCTGTTGGAGGAAGTCAGAGACTCGCCCACCATCAACACACACATTCTGCAGTCCGTAGCAACGCTCCGCAGACAAGGTAACACACACCAACACACACACATCTGAGTCCACTTTGTACATTCTAAAGTCACATTCTAAAGTCCCGCCGCCTTGTGTTTTCTGTCAGGGTTATTGACAGGTGTGTTGGCCAATCAGTGGGTGGATGACAGTGGGTGTGGAGATAGCTCTGGTCGGCTCCTCTCTCTGCTGGGCGGCCATTTTGATGTGGTGCTACAGTCCTGTCGTACCGGCCTCAGGGTCCCAGAGACTGACCTGTTCACCTCCGCTCTCAAACAGCTGGGAGTGCCTCCGAAACAGGTACACACATACCCTGGCAAACACACACACACACACACTGGGATGCACGCACACACACACAGACACAGACGTAGAAAGATGAAGATGGCGCCGACCAAGATGGCAGCATCGCGACTAGCTCTTAGGAAACCTGTTTATGTACTATTTTTTACGTTATTAGCTCAGGAATTGTTTTGTGTCATTACATACAGTCGGGAATAACTATGGATATTTGAGTGGCGGTAACTCACCAGAACTACCAGCATTATGACCAGGAATATGACTTCCCAGGAGCAGATCCTTTGTTCGCTCTCCCCAGAGCAATTTAACTGATTCCAGAGGCCGACCCAAAACAACGCCGGCGGAGGAGAGGTAGAGGTACTCGGAGCGGTCTTCTGGTCCGACTTTGGAGGCGGGCACGCCACCCACCGCTTCAGAGTATATTACTCGCTAATGTTCAGTCACTGGATAATAAAGTTGACGAGCTCAAGGCGAGGGTTGCTTTCCAGAGAGACACCAGGGATTGTAACCTACTCTATTTCAAGGAAACATGGCTCTCTCGGGATATACTGTCTTGGTCGGTACAGCCAGTTGGGTTCACAGTGCATCGCGCTGACAGGAATAAACATCTCTCCGGGAAGTAGAAGGGCGGAGGTGTATGTTTTATGATTAACGACTCGTGGTGTAATTGTGATAACATACAGGAACTCAAGTCCTTCTGTTCACCCGACCTAGAATACCTCACAATCAAATGCCGACCATATTATCTCCCAAGAGAATTTTCGTATCAAGCCGATACCAAGGCGGCCCTCAAAGAACTTCACTGGACTTTATGCAAACTGGAAACCACATATCCTGAGGCTGCATTTATTGTAGCTGAGGATTTTACCAAAGCAAATTTGAGGAAAAGGCTCCCAAAATTCTATCAACAAATCAATTGTCGTACTTGCGCTGCTAAAACTAGATCATTGATATACAAACTTCCGGAATGCATATAAGGCCCTCCCCCGCCCTCCTTTCGGCAAACCTGACCACGACTCAATCTTGCTCCTCCCTTCCTATAGGCAGAAACTCAAACAGGAAGCACCCATGCTAAGGTCTATTCAACACTGGTCTGACCAATCAGAGTCCACGCTTCAAGATTGTTTTGATCACGCGGACTGGGATATGTTCCAGGGAGCTTCAGAAAATAATATCGACATGTATAGTGATACAGTGACTGAGTTTATCAGGAAGTGCATAGGAGATGTTGTACCCACTGTGACTATTAAAACCTACCCCAACCAGAAACTCCAGGAAGCTGGACTTCTGGGTAGAGTTGCAAAGAAAAAGCCATGTCTTCCTCTGTCCAGTGTCTGTGTTCTTTTGCCTATCTTAATCTTATCTTTTCATTGGCCAGTCTGAGATATGGCTTTTTCTTTGTAACTCTGCCTAGAAGGCCAGCATCCCGTAGTCGCCTCTTCACTGTTGACGTTGAGACTGGTGTTTTGCGGGTACTATTTAATGAAGCTGCCAGTTGAGGACTTGT
Organism: Thymallus thymallus; assembly: GCA_023634145.1. Classification (NCBI taxonomy): domain Eukaryota; kingdom Metazoa; phylum Chordata; class Actinopteri; order Salmoniformes; family Salmonidae; genus Thymallus; species Thymallus thymallus. The sequence continues at coordinate 33,360,394 of CM042406.1, read as the reverse complement.
GAGGTTTTCCCCTTTGCTCCTGCCTTGCTATTGTTACTATCTCCTAGATTTTCCCAGTTTGACCCCTCCTGCCTGCTCTGACCCCAAGCCTGCCTGCCGTCTTGTACCTTTACCCCACTACTCTGGATTACCGAACTCTGCCTCCCCTGACCCCGAGCCTGCCTGCCGTCTTGTACCTTTACCCCACTACTCTGGATTACCGAACTCTGCTTGCCACTGACCTGTCCTTTGCCTGCCCCTGTTGTGATAATAAACATTTGTATGCCGACGTTGTCTGCGACTGGGTCTTACCTATGAACATGATAGATATTCCATAAAAAATCAGCCGTTTCCAGCTACATTAGTCATTTACAACATTAACAATGTCTACACTGTATTTCTGATAAATTTGATGTTATTTTAATGGACAAAAAATGTTTTTTTCTTGAAAAACAAGGACATTTCTAAGTGACCCCAAACTTTTGAACGGTAGTGTATGTGGCAGGGTCTACAGACAATCACGGATTATAAAAGGAAAACCAGCCACGTCGCGGACACCGACATCTTGCTTCCGGACAAGCTAAAAACCTTCTTCGCTCGCTTTGAGGATAACACAGTGCCACCGACGCAGCCCGCTACCAAGGACTGTGGACTCTCCTTCTCCGTGGCCAATGTGAGTAAGACATTTAAGCGTGTTAACCCTCGCAAGGCTGCCGTCCAGATGTCATCCTTAACCGCGTCCTCAGAGCATGTGCAGACCAACTGGCTGGTGTGTTTATAGATATATTCAATCTCTCCTTATCCCATTCTGCTGTCCCAACATGATTCAAGATGGCCACCATTGTCCCTGTACCTAAGAAAGCAAAGGTAACTGAACTAAATGACTATCGCCCCATAACACTCACCTCTGTCATCATGAAGTGCTCACCTCTACCTTACCTGTCACTCTAGACCCACTTCAATTTGCTTAACGCTCCAATAGATCCACAGATGATGCAATCGCCATCACTCTGTACACTGCCCTATCCCATCTGGACAAGAGGAATACCTATGTAAGAATGCTGTTCATTGACTATAGCTCAGCATTCAACAACATAGTACCCTCCAAGCTCATCATTAAGCTTGAGGCCCTGGGTCTGAACCCCGCCCTGTGCAACTGGGTCCTGGACTTCCTGACGGGTCGCCCCCAGGTGGTGAAGGTAGGGAACAACAGCTCCACTTCGCTCATCCTCAACACAGGGGACCCACAAGGGTGCATGTTCAGCCTCCTCCTGTACTCCCTGTTCACCCACGACTGCGTGGCCAAGCACGCCTCCAACTCAATCATCAAGTTTGCAGACGACACAACAGTAGTAGGCTTGATTACCAACAATGATGAGACGAGGTGATGAGGAGGTGAGGGCTCTGGGAGTGTGGTGCCAGGAAAATAAACTCTTACTCAACGTCAACAAAACAAAGGAGATAATCGTGGACTTCAGGAAACAGCAGAGGGAGCACCCCCTATCCAATCATGTTTACATATCTCGAATCACTCATCTCATAGGTACAGTATATACTGTATTCTATACTATGTAACTGTATCTTAGTCCAATGCCGCTCTGACATTGCTCGTCCATATATGTACACTGGGGGCCAAAACTTTGGAATATTACTAATTCAAGGGTTTTTCTTTATTTGCACTATTTTTTACATTGTAGAATAAAAGTGAAGACATCAAAACTATGACATAACACATATGGAATCATGTAGTAACCAAAAAAGTGTTAAACAAATCAAAAATATATTTTATATTTGATATTCTTCAAAGTAGCCACTGTTTGCCTTGATGACAACTTGCATTATGGTATTATCTCAACCAGCTTCATGAGTACCGCCACAGGAATTGAAGACCCAGAAATACCTCTGCTGCAGAGGATAAGTTCATTAGAGTTACCAGCCTCAGATTGCAGCCCAAATAAATGTTTGTTACAGACACATCTCAACATCAACTGTTCAGAGGAGACTGTGTGAATCAGGCCTTCGTGGTCGAATTGCTGTAAAGAAACCACTACTAAAGGACACCAATAATAAGAAGAGACTTGCTTGGGCCAAGAAACACGAGCAATGGACATTAGACCGGTGTAAATTTGTCCTTTGGTCTGGAGTCCAAACCAGAGATTTTTGCTTCCAACCTCAACCAAATGTAGATGGTTTGGGATGAGTCGGACCGCACTGAAGGAAAAGCATACAACAAGTGCTCAGCATATGTGGGAACTCCTTCAATACTGATGGAAAAGCATTTCAGGTGAAGCTGGTTGAGAGAATGCCAAGAATGTGCAAAGCTGTCATCAAGGCAAAGGGTGGCTACTTGAAGAATCTGAAATATAAAATATATTTTGATTTGTTTAACACTTGTTTAACACTGGTTACTACATGATTCCATATGTGTTATGTAATAATTTTGATGTCTTCACTTTTATTCTACAATAAAGAATAAACACACACACTGATACATCAGCAAGATGGAGTCGTGGTCAGATTTGCTGAAAGGAGGGCGGGGGAGGGCCTTATATGCATTCCGGAAGTTTGTATATCAATGATCTAGTTTTAGCAGCGCAAGTACGACAATTGATTTGTTGATAGAACTTTGGGAGCCTTTTCCTCAAATTTGCTTTGTTAAAATCCTCAGCTACAATAAATGCAGCCTCAGGATATGTGGTTTCCAGTTTGCATAAAGTCCAGTGAAGTTCTTTGAGGGCCGCCTTGGTATCGGCTTGATACGAAAATTCTCTTGAGGTATTTCCATGGAAGGCAAATTTCAATATAAACCACATTTCAATATAAACCACATTTCAGTATAAACCACATTTCCATAGAAGGCACATTTACATAGAAGGAACATTTACATTGAACCCACATTTACATAGAAGGAACAGGAGGTGGAGGTAACCTGTCTGTCTATAACAGACACCCTCACAAAGCTCTGTCTGCACATGTCCCTAGAAACCCATCTGACCGTACTGTGTTGAGTCACTCTCCGCTAAAGATATCTCTGATAGTGTCATAACTCAGACTTCTTTGGTAGTTCTTAGAAACACTATCCTCCTCGCCATCTCTCTCCTCTCTTCTCTTATCTACTCCCCCTCCTCTGCCTCCTTTTCTTCTTCCTCCTCTGTCCCTTCTCTCCTCTCCTTCTTCAAACTAGCCCTAGACCATTCTGGTGTTGTAAGTGGACAGCTGACCTGTCAGTCTGTATTTCAGGCTCTGTGGTTGGCTGATGATGAGGAGGGGGTGGGAGCAGCAGAGGCTGTAGGGATGACAGCTGTTCTGGTGAAGGACCTGCCTGAAGCTCTGAAACAAGTAGAGACCTTCACTGGAGTACAGGTAACACACACACACACACACCAACATGTTGAAACGTTTGTTATCCGTGACAATGTCTGTGAGTAGTTGATGATTATTTTGCAGATTTGCAGTAATCAGCTGTTGCTAGCTGCAGTACTCCAATCCCCATGTTTTGATTTAGTCTGTGTGTGTGTTCCAGATCGTGACAGGGGAAAGCTACCCAGCCTCTTGCAACCCAGAACAGGTTTCTCATGGATATGTCACCATCAAGGTAACAACCCACACACATACAAACACACACACACACACAGCGCAGACACAACCAGCGCAGAAACACACAGCACAGACACACAGCGCAGACGATGCTGTATGTACAGTTGAAGTCGGAAGTCATTAAAACTAATTTTTCAACCACTCCACAGATTTCATGTTAATAAACTATAGTTTTGGCAAATCGGTTAGGACATCTACTTTGTGCATGACACAAGTAATTCTTCCAACAATTGTTTACAGACAGATTATTTCACTTATAATTCACTATATCACAATTCCAGTGGGTCAGAAGTTTACGTACACTAAGTTGACTGTGCCTTTAAAAAGCTTGGAAAATTCCTGAAAATGATGTCATGGCTTTAGAAGCTTCTGATAGGCTAATTGACATAATTTGAGTGAATTGGAGGTGTACCTGTGGATGTATTTCAAGGCCTACCTTCAAACTCAGTGGCTCTTTGCTCGACATCATGGGAAAATCAAAAGAAATCAGCCAAGACCTCAGAAAACCTATTGTAGACCTCCACAAGTCTGGTTCATCCTTGGGAGAAATTTCCAAACGCCTGAAGGTACCACGTTCATCTGTATAAACAATAGAACGCAAGTATAAACACCATGGGACCACGCAGCCATCATACCGCTCAGGAAGGAGACGCATTCTGTCTCCTAGAGGTGAACGTACTTTTGTGCGAAAAGTGCACATCAATCCCAGAACAACAGCAAAGGATCTTGTGAAGATGCTGGAGGAAACAGGTACAAAAGTATCTATATCCACAGTAAAATGAGTCCTATATCGACATAACCTGAAAGGCTGCTCAGCAAGGAAGAAGCCACCGCACCAAAACCGCCATAAAAAAGCCAGACTACGGTTTGCAACTGCACATGGGGACAAAGATCGTACTTTTTGGAGAAATGTCCTCTGGTCTGATGAAACAAAAATATAACTGTTTGGCCATAATGACCATTGCTATGTTTGGAGGAAAAAGGGGGAGGCTTACAAGGCGAAGAACACATCCCAACCGTGGAGCACGGGGGTGGTAGCATCATGTTGTGGGACTGCTTTGCTGCAGGAAGGACTGGTGCACTTCACAAAATAGATGGCATCATGAGGAAGGAAAATTATGTGTATATATTGAAGCAACATCTCAAGACATCAGTCAGGAAGTTAAAGCTTGGTCGCAAATGGGTCTTCCAAATGGACAATGACCCCAAGCATACTTCCAAAGTTGCTGCAAAAGGGCTTAACGACAACAAAGTCAAGGTATTGGAGTGACCATCACAAAGCCCTGACCTCAATCCTATCGAAAATATGTGGGCAGAACTGAAAAGGCGTGTGCGAGCAAGGAGGTCTACAAACCTGACTCAGTTACACCAGGTCTGTCAGGAGGAATGGGCCGAAATCCTCCCAACTTATTGTGGGAAGCTTGTGGAAGGCTACCCGAAACGTTTGACCCAAGTTAAACAATTTGAAGGCAATGCTACCAAATACTAATTGAGTGTATGTAAACTTCTGACCCACTGAAAATGTGAAATAAAGCTGAAATAAATCAATCTCTCTACAATTCTGACATTTCACATTCTTGAAATAAAGTGGTGATCCTAACTGACCTAAAACAGGGAATTGTTACTAGGATTAAATGTCAGGAATTGTGAAGAACTGAGGTTAAATGTATTTGGCGAAGGTGTATGTAAACTTCCGACTTCAACTGTAGATGAAAGCATGTACATTATTGCTCAGTGGTTTTAAAGCTTGTTCATCCCTCTGTCTATCTCGCTCTCTCTCCCCCTCACTCTCTCAATTCAATTTTGTCTCTCCCTTTTTTTTTTCTTTTTTTTATTTCACCTTTATTTAACCAGGTAGGTCAGTTGAGAACAAGTTCTCATTTGCAACTGCGACCTGGCCAAGACAAAGCAAAGCAGTGTGACAAATAACAACACAGAGTTACACATTAAACAAACAGTCAAAAACACAATAGAAAAATCTATATACAGAGTGCAAAATGTAGTGCAAAAATGCAGTAAGGTTAAGAGGTAGAACAATAAATAGACTATAGTGGTGACATAAATTACAGAATTATCATTATTAACACAGGAATGAAAAATGTGCAAATTATGATGTGCAAATAGAGATACTGGAGTGCAAGATTAGTGAAAATAAACAAAAAAAATAAATATGGGGATGAGGTAGTAGTGTGGGCTATTTACAGAAGGGCTATATACAGGTGCAGCGATCGATAAGCAGCTTTGACAGCTGATGCTTAAAGTTATTGAGGGAGATAGGAACCTCTAGCTTCAATGATTTTTGCAATTCGTTCCAGTCATTGGCAGCAGCAAACTGGAAGGAATGGCGACCAAAGGAGGTGTTGGCTTTGGGGGTGACCAGTGAGATATACCTGCTGGAGCGCATGCTACGGGTGGGTGTTGCTATAGTGACCAGTGAGCTGAGATAGGGCGGGGATTTACCTAATAAAGACTTATAGATGACCTGGAGCCAGTGGGTTTGGCGACGAATATATAATGAAGGCCAGCCAACGAGAGCATACAGGTCGCAGTGGTGGGTAGTGTATGGGGCTTTGGTGACAAAACGGATGGCACTGTGATAGACTACATCCAATTTGCTAAGTAGAGTATTGGAGGCTAGTTTGTAAATGACATCGCCGAAATCAAGGATCGGTAGGATAGTCAGTTTTACAAGGGCATGTTTGGCAGCATGAGTGAAGGAGGCTTTATTGCGAAATAGGAAGCCAATTCTGGATTTAATTTTGGATTGGAGATGGTTGATGTGAGTCTGGAAGTTGAGTTTATAGTCTAACCAGATGCCTAGGTATTTGTAGGTGTCCACGTATTCTAATTCGGATCCGTCGAGAGTAGTGATGATAGTCCGGTGGGCGGGTGCTGGCAGCGTTCGATAGAAAAGCATGCACTTAGTTTTACTAGCGTTTAAGAGCAGTTGGAGGCCACGGAAGGAGTGTTGTATGGCATTGAAGCTTGATTGAAGGTTAGTAAACACAGTATCCAAAGAGGGGCCAGATGTATACAGAATGGTGTCATCTGCGTAGAGATGGATCAGAGAGTCACCAGCAGCGAGAGCGACATCGTTGATGTATATAGAGAAAAGGGTTGGCCCAAGAATTGAACCCTGTGGCACCCCCATAGAGACTGCCAGAGGATCGGACAATAGGCCCTCCGATTTGACACACTGAACTCTGTCTGCAAAGTAGTTAGCGAACCAGGCAAGGCAGTCACTTGAGAAACCAAGGCTGTTGAGTCTGCCAATAAGAATGCAGTGATTGACAGAGTCGAAAGCCTTGGCCAGGTCGATGAAAACGGCTGCACAGTACTGTCTTTTATCGATGGCAGTTATGATATCGTTCAGTACCTTGAGCGTAGCTGAGGTGCACCCATGACCAGCTCGGAAACCAGATTGCATAGCAGAGAAGGTACGGTGGGATTCGAAGTGGTCAGTTATCTGTTTGTTAACTTGGCTTTCGAAAACTTTAGAAAGGCAGGGCAGGATGGATATATGTCTTTAACAGTTTGGGTCTAGAGTGTCTCCTCCTTTGAATAGGAGGATGACCGCGGCAGCTTTCCAATCTCTAGGGATCTCAGACGATACGAAAGAGAGGTTGAACAGGCTAGTGATAGGTGTTGCAACAATTTTGGCTGATAATTTCAGAAAGAGAGGGTCCAGATTATCTAGCCCAGCAGATTTGTAGGGGTCCAGACTTAGTAGCTCTTTCAGAACATCAGCCGTCTGGATTTGGGTGAAGGAGAAGCGGGGGGGGCTTGGGCAAGTAGCTGCCGGGGGTGCAGAGCTGTTGGCCGGGGTAGGGGTAGCCAGGTGGAAAGCATGGCCAGCTGTAGCAAAATGCTTATTGAAATTTTCGATAATCGTGGATTTATCGGTGGTAACAGTGTTTCCAAGCCTCAATGCAGTGGGCAACTGGGAGGTTGCCTCCCTCTCCCTCACTCTCACTCCCTCCATCTCTGTCTCTCTCACTCTCTCTCTCTGTCTCTCTCTCTCTGTCTCTCTCTCTCTCTCTCTCTCTCTCTCTCTCTCTCTCTCTCTCTCTCTCTCTCTCTCTTTGTCTCTCTCTCTCTCTCTCTCTCTCTCTCTCTCTCTTTGTCTCTCTCTCTCTCTCTCTAGCCTGCTGTAAAGCTGCACTATGTGGAGATGGGGGAGGGGCCTCCGGTCATTCTGTGTCATGGCTTCCCTGAGAGCTGGTACTCCTGGAGATATCAGGTAAACACTAACACACACACACACAAACAAATACTACTCACACACACGACTACTAACTCTCTCTCTCTCTCTCTCTCTCTCTCTCTCTCTCTCTCTCTCTCTCTCTCTCTCTCTCTCTCTCTCTCTCTCTCTCTCTCTCTGTCTCTCTCTCTCTTTACATTGCCAAAGCAAGTGAAGTAGATAATAAACAAAAGTGAAATAAACAATAAAAAATGAACAGTAAACATTACAGTTCCAAAATAAGAAAGACATTTCAAATGTCATATTATGTATATATACAGTGTTGTAATGATGTGCAAATAGTTAAAGTATAAAAGGTGTTTGTTCTTCACTGGTTGCCCTTTTCTTGTGGCCACAGGTCACACATCTTGCTGCTGTGATGGAACACTGTGGTATTTCCACCTCATTTTGTGTGCAGTGTGCACATAGCCTTTCTCTCTTTCTCAATAGCAAGGCTATGCTCACTGAGTCTGTACATAGTCAAAGCTTTCCTTAAGTTTGGGTCAGACACAATGGTCAGATATTCTGCCACTGTGTATTCTCTGTTTAGGGCCAAATAGCATTCTAGTTTGCTTTGTTTTTTAAAAAATTATCTTTTTGTTTTCTCATGATTTGGTTGGGTCTAAATATGTTTCTGTCCTGGGGTTCTGTGGAGTCTGTTTGTCTCTCTCTATATATCTCTGTCTCTCTCTCTCTGTCTGTCAGATCCCAGCTTTAGCTGATGCAGGGTTTAGAGTGTTATCTCTGGACATGAAAGGTTATGGAGAGTCTACAGCTCCACCAGGTTAGTGTGTGTGTTGACAGTACTGTGTGTCCACCACTTCCTTCTCATGTTTATTTATTTACACCTGCTCGTTGAACATGTCATTCCAAAATCATGGTCATTAATATGGAGTTGGTCCCCCCTTTGCTGCTATAACAACCTCCACTCTTCTGGGAAGGCTTTCCACTAGATGTTGGAACATTGCTGCAGGAATTTGCTTCCATTCAGCTACAAGAGCATTAGTGAGGTAGGGCACTGTTGTTGGGCGATTAGGCCTGGCTCGCAGTCAGCGTTCCAATACATCCCAAAGGTGTTTGATGGGGTTGAGGTCAGGGCTCTGTGAAGGCCAGTCAACTTCTTCCACACCGAACTCGACAAACCATTTCTGTATGGACCTCACTTTGTGCACGTGGGCATTGTCATGCTGAAACAAGAAAGGGCCTTCCCCAAACTGTCTAGAATGTCATTGTATGCTGCAGCGTTAATATTTCCCTTCACTGGAACTAAGGGGCCTAAACCATGAAAAACAGCCTCAGACCACAATTCCTCGTCCACCAAACTTTACAGTTGGCTCTCTGCATTCGGGCAGGTAGCGTTCTCCTGGCTTCCGCCAAACCCAGATTTGTCCGTCGGACGGCCAGATGGTGAAGCGTGATTCATCACTCCAGAGAATGCATTTCCTCTGCTCCAGAGTCCATTGGCGGTGGACTCCAGCCGACGCTTGGCATTGCGCATGGTGATCTTAGGCTTGTGTGCGGCTTCTCGGACATAGAAACCCATTTCATGAAGCTCCCGACGAACGGTTCTTGTGCTGACGTTGCTTCCAGAGGAACTCAGTAGTGAGTGTTGCAACCAAGGACAGACGATTTTTACGAGCTACGTGCTTCATCACTCGGCGGTCCCGTTCTTTGAGCTTTTGTTGTCCACATACTGTTGGCCATGAAGTGTATGTGACTGAAGACATGTACACTAGAGATTACAGTTATGTGACTGAAGACATGTACACTAGAGATTACAGTTATGTAACTGAAGACATGTACACTAGAGATTACAGTTATGTGACTGAAGACATGTACACTAGAGATTACAGTTATGTGACTGAAGACATGTACACTAGAGATTACAGTTATGTGACTGAAGACATGTACACTAGAGATTACAGTTATGTGACTGAAGACATGTACACTAGAGATTACAGTTATGTGACTGAAGACATGTACACTAGAGATTACAGTTATGTGACTGAAGACATGTACACTAGAGATTACAGTTATGTGACTGAAGACATGTACACTAGAGATTACAGTTATGTGACTGAAGACATGTAAGATTTTCTGTAGTGTCTAATATATACAACATAATAACACCATCACTATTACAGACCAGATTGATTTATAACATTTCAGTAACACACACTCTCTCGCTCTCTCTTCCGCTCTCACCCTCTCTCTCTCTCTCTCTCTCTCTCTCTCTCTCTCCCTCTCATTTCTCTACAGATATAGAGGGGTACTCACAGGAACAGATCTGCCAGGTAAGGGATGTGCAGACACACAGACACACACACACAATGTATTATCTTAATCCTTGATGTGATTGTAATGGTTTGCTGTATGTTCTTATCTCTAGGATCTTGTGACTTTCATGGATAAAATGGTGAGTCCTGTTACTGTAGCTCTGGTCCTGTTACTGTAGCTCTGGTCCTGTTACTGTAGCTCTGGTCCTGTTACTGTAGCTCTGGTCCTGGTCTGTAGCTCTGGTCCTGCTACTGTAGCTCTGGTCCTGCTACTGTAGCTCTGGTCCTGTTACTGTAGCTCTGGTCCTGGTCTGTAGCTCTGGTCCTGTTACTGTAGCTCTGGTCCTGCTACTGTAGCTCTGGTCCTGCTACTGTAGCTCTGGTCCTGCTACTGTAGCTCTGGTCCTGCTACTGTAGCTCTGGTCCTGCTACTGTAGCTCTGGTCCTGGTCTGTAGCTCTGGTCCTGTTACTGTAGCTCTGGTCCTGCTACTGTAGCTCTGGTCCTGGTCTGTAGCTCTGGTCCTGGTCTGTAGCTCTGGTCCTGGTCTGTAGCTCTGGTCCTGTTACTGTAGCTCTGGTCCTGTTACTGTAGCTCTGGTCCTGGTCTGTAGCTCTGGTCCTGTTACTGTAGCTCTGGTCCTGCTACTGTAGCTCTGGTCCTGTTACTGTAGCTCTGGTCCTGTTACTGTAGCTCTGGTCCTGGTCTGTAGCTCTGGTCCTGTTACTGTAGCTCTGGTCCTGTTACTGTAGCTCTGGTCCTGGTCTGTAGCTCTGGTCCTGTTACTGTAGCTCTGGTCCTGTTTTGTAGCTCTGGTCCTGTTACTGTAGCTCTGGTCCTGGTCTGTAGCTCTGGTCCTGCTACTGTAGCTCTGGTCCTGGTCTGTAGCTCTGGTCCTGTTACTGTGTGAGAGCTCGAGCTTTGAGCGTGTGTATTTGTTTTTCTTTTGTGTTCTCCTTATATAAAATGTTCTCTTTTTTTACTTTTAAGTTTGTTTATTTGATTTAGTATTTATCTTGTGTGTTGTTTGTTTGTGGCTGGGATTGGGCTTGATGTCCTCACACGCCGTCACGGAGTCAAGATAGTATCCGTGGCGAGTGTGGAGGCTTGCTGTCTGGGTGTAGGAGAGATTGAATGGTAGACCAGAATGAATGGTGCGACCGGGATTTTTTATAACTCGGTGGAAAAAGCAAACGAGGTGGTTGCGCGAGGTATAATCATTGATGAAATTCTTGTGGACGATTTTGAATATGTCGTGTTTGTTACTACTGATAAAAGGAAGTGCTTTGGATGTGGTAAATCTGGCCATTTAATCCGTTCATGTCCCGACAAGAAGGCAGCTGGAGGTAGTAAGGATAGTGTTTCAACTGAAGATGCTACTGTTAAACCGTCTGGGGTCGGTCTGGCTGAAGCAGTGTCGACCGTGGATAAACCTGCTGGGGAAGGAACATCTGTTGAGGGGCCTGTGGAAGCTGGATCGGCCTCGACGGAATCAGTGAATGAAGTTAGGGATACTTCAGAAACTTCTGTAGCTGCAGAAACTGGGTTGTTGAACAGTGATGTAGAAAACATGGGGGAAGATGATGTGTCTGATACAGAAGCAGAGAATAGGATGTTTAAAATACCAAAAAAATGTGGAAAAGATCAGTAATGCAAAGTGTTTTAAAAAGGAGAAGTGTTTGAAGATCAGAAAGTGGAAGTGAAGTACAGTGTTGTCACAGACTGAAGGTATAAGCAGAAGCTATGATGTTGATGACATACAATGTTTTCTTAATACCACAAAAAACAAAAGAGGTGTGATTGTAAAGGAATATTTCCCTGATTTAATGCAGTTCCATGACAAAGCCAAAAGCCTAATAGCAGATGGGTGCCTTTCAAACAGGGAGGTTTATCGTTTGAAAAAGATTGTGAGGAAAGTTGGCACGGATTTAAATGAAAATGAAGACTAAGAACATTAGTAATCTGATTTTGCTTGTGTTTCTTTGTTTGTTTATTTATTTTTGTTTACAGTTTTTGCAAAGACTTCTTAATGGTTCAATAATTTCAAGCTGGAAAGTAGTTGCGTGTAAAATACTACAAAATCTTGGAAATTTGAAAATGGACAGAAATCTTTTCTTTATGGACTTGTCAAAACTGAACCTCAATGGAATGCCTATTTTTTATCGGAATGTTTTTAAAGTGTGGAACATGTTCAAAGTACAAAGAGAAGGACATTTTGAGTCTCTTCACTGGATCCTTGAAGAACCACTAATATATGGAGCACGCTTTGATTTAACACACAATGACTGTACAATTCCTGGACTCACGGAAACACTTGTGGCTTCCAAAATATGTACAATGTTGAGTCTAGTTAACTTGACAGGACCAGACTTTGTTTTTCATTTATTCGAAAATGGAAACAGAGACTCACTTATGATGAACTGAAAAAAAAAATGTTCATAATGAATTTCCTGTGTTAGATGATGTTTCAGGAATGTTTCTAAGCTCTGGAAAATCCCTATGTCTTACATTTTTTTTCAAGTACTGGTAAATCTTTTTATAAAGCTTGTGTTCTTGTTTTTAACAAAAAAGTGCTTGCTAAGAGGGTTGATACACCATGGCGTAATGTTTTAAAACTATGTGATGATTGTAGAAAACGTTTTTTATTTTGTAGTTCTTTGTGGTATAAAAGGTAAATGTAAAATGGTAAATGTTGATTTGTTGAAAAAATGTTTCATGTGAAAAATTGTAATAAAGTCTTCTTCAAATTCTCTCTCTCTCTGTCTCTCTGTCTCTGTCTCTCTCTGTCTCTCTCTCTCTGTCTCTCTGTCTCTGTCTCTCTCTCTCTGTCTGTCTGTCTCTCTCTCTCTCTCTCTCTCTCTCTACC